>VZUA01085962.1:0-22051 GCA_013401035.1 Horornis vulcanius
CAGCACCACGGGCAGCCTTCAGGGCTGGAGTTTTCAGTTTCTGGTTGAGTTACCTGTGCAAAATAAGCAATCCTCCACAGCAGTCAGGTGCATCCCACCCCCAGAGAAATCTGCTGCGTCCCCACACACGAGGGGCCATGGGGGATTTTGTGAATTTTTGTTTATTTCAGACAATGGCTGTGCTAAAAAAATGCCTTGTTGGGTGCTACATCACACCTAGAAAAACACTTATGGACTTCTGGGTTACACCAGGAGCTGTGCTACACTTCTGCATTTGGCTGGTGCGAGACCCTAGTAGGGACAGTGTGATGAAAGGATGAATATTCCAAGTGCCGCTGGAATATTGCCAAACTCCCCAGCTTTTTTTACAGTGTGTCACAGCAAATGTTACATTAAAACAAGAGCTGAGCAATGGATTTGTCTCTAAAAGGAGAAAAACTCACACCCTGACACTTTCTCAGAAAAGTACACAAAGGTGCTGCCCCAGACCCATGAGATTACGTTCAGCTTGGTTGAGGGGAGACAAGAAACTAAACCACAAAGTTATTCTGGATTTTGTGAATATATTGGTTTTGTTCTCCAGCTTTCCCAGGTAGTAATTATAGCCCTGCTCTGATTTGTCACAGATATTTGCAGCCAGAAGCCTCAAAAACACGGGGCTGTTCTCATGGGTTTTTTTTCCCACCCACGCAGGCTCTGTGGTGTCCCATCATCAGAAGACCCACAGAATCTGGAACACTCAAGAAAAACTGTCTGGAAACAGAAATTGTTTTCATTTCTAAGAAATGTCTTACATTTTCTTTTATTCAGTTTCCTAAAGATGGTGAAGAAGGATTTAATGTTCCAAGTAATTTCATTTGATGTCATAATTACATCTTGATTCATTCTATCCACAATTAAAATTAGAAGGGGTTTTGGGGTTTTTTTCTGATCTCTAGGGTAGATTTTAAAGATTTTATATGACTTCAAGTAATATGAACTGGGAAGAACTGTGATAACCTGCAAACAAACACCTTTTGGGACTGGGAGGGATAAATGACAGGGTGTGACAGGGGCAGGATTGTCCCTGGCATCTCTGCAGTGACATTTGGAGGACACAAAGGCTCTGGCAGCTCTTGTGCAGAGAAAAGCAGGCTGCTGTTACACACACCTCTGCCACCTCCCTTTGCCACTGCTGGCACCCAAACCACCATGCCTGCTGTTGTTTCCTTCCAGGAGAGAAGTTCACCAATTTTCCTTAAAAAAAAATCTAGACCCTGGTTTGTATTAGTCCACACCCAGTCCTAACCCAGCTTGTAAACACCTTGGAGCAGAATAGCAGAATTCTTTATTTTTTTTTTGGCTTTTACCCACCTGACTGTGGTTTATATGCATCCTGTGTACCACAGCTAGGGATCCTGAATCAATACAAGTAGGAATGAAAAATAACACTGTGCTCTAAACTGCTGTGACTAATTCCTTGTATTAGAAATACCAAAAAACAATTCAATCCATATTGCAGGATTTTATCCGAGGCCAAGTTCTAATTCAAAATTTTACCTGCTTTTCCATGGACTAATAGCAAAATTAATCTAAAATTAACTAATAGCAAAATACGTCTCCAAATCTGGTTTTGACTCATTAAACCCTGTTGACAAAATGATTTGTTTTGAGAATTAAACGAAAGCCTTTTCAGAAGAACTCTCCTCAAATGGAAACAAGGGAATCAGCTCTCAAATGTGTCATCCTTGGAATACCCAACAGGACATTGGGAGACCAGGTTCTGCTGCTGCAGTGCCTGTGCAGAGCATGGAGCACAGAGTAAACTGACAAAATAATTGGATTATACATGCACAATTCAGACTTTCAGTTACTGGGTGCTTTCTTGCTCCTGGTTTCCACAGAAAAGTCAGGGTTTTGTTCCTTAAGTCCTTGTACTGCTTATTTACATATGAAAAGGTAAGTTTATAAAAGAGCTTTCCTATTTTACTACACCTAATAGTTAATAATTTAAATCTGTAGCCATTATCATCATATAGATTGACACAAATGGCATATGGATCATTCTGGGGATGAGGGTTAGTTTCTTTTAAGAGAGAATTGTTTTAGTTTTTGCAGGAAATTAATCAGGGGAATGGGCTTTGTGGAGCATGGAGCAAATCTAATCTGTTCTTTGTTCAAATTTGCCTTGCTCCAATTCCTAGCAATTGTAGACAACATGCTCTTTTGTTCAGGAGCCACTTGTTACATGCATAATTAGAGACTGCAGTAGCTGTGTTTAAAGAAAAACTGTTTTCCAATGTAATGTGTGATCTTGATAATAGTATTTTCATCAAAGGTAGCAATTACATTCATTAAGCTGGGACTGGCAAGGCAGCAAGGAAATTAAGTGGAAGGTGAATAAAAAGCTCCCCGTTTCTTTTTAAAATCTCTGCCTCTTTATAAGTTGAAATGCACCACGTTGAGCTGCAAACTGGAAAATACATACTGAATATAAGGGGGAAAAAAAGAAAGAAAGAAAGGAAAAAATAAAGTCCTCCTTAACCTTTCTGAATAATGATCCAGAAGATATCCTAGGGACACCTACTATAGATGCACTTTTCAAATTAAAGGGCTTTATTCTACATTAATTTCTTATGCAAGTTTTAAACGAGCTCAACATATGATTCAGGTCTTTAAAGGCTCCAGGGCTCTCTAGGATTAATTCACTGTTCTTTTCACACATGAATTAATTGTTTTGTGTTCTCAAAAACAGCAAACAGCACATAAATCAACCAGTTTGGAAAAGGCACAAGGCTGGTGCCTTTTGCAAATCACTGAAGTTTACTCTTTACACTCCATTATTATAATATGCAACTTTTAAAGGAAAAGCTGGAAAAGCAGGACATATGTTCTTCATTCTAAGTGGATTTCTTGAATGCATAACTCATTTCAGCAATCCGATTCCTTGAAAGACCGAAGTTGTGGAGCACTGAAAAGCCGTTCTTCCAGCATGCTAATTGTATTTTTCCCAATTAATGAATCAATTACACATCACTCATATATCTGCTAACATTCCTACATAAAAAGAGCTACTTGTGAGGGGGTTTTTACCCTCTTTTTGCCCTAAGCTTTGCAAGAATGAGATTTGCAGATGGAAAAATGTGAGAACCTAAAGATGTGAGCGCAGAGCCCCATGCGGGCCGTGCTCAGCCCGTGCTCCCCCGGGCACTCCTGCTGAGCACACACACTGCAAGCTCATTTTCAACTTCCAAAATCCAATCCTGGTTTTACTGCAGGCTCTGTATCCCAGGCTAAGTGGGGGAAGTGTTTGTCCCCTCACAGCTTTGCCCTGTGTTGACAGCAAGGGCAGGGCAGCGCTGCTGCCAAGTCGCTGTTTCAGATTGGGGCTGGGGCACATTTTTGGAGGAAAATCCCCCAATTTAGGGTCTCAGCCAGCACCAACCAAAGCGGGTGACACCTGCAGCAAGGGGGACAAGTTTAGTGTGCCAGCACTCAGCAGGACAGGCACTGAGCAGGGTGGTGGCAGCAACTCTGCTCCCTCCTCAACAGGGATGCCCCAGCTCAAGGTAAGAGAAGAAACTGCAGCCAGAACCCAGCTGCCCATGACTCCAAAAATAACTGTTTCTCCCTCTGCCCTTCCCAGAAAT
Source organism: Horornis vulcanius (assembly GCA_013401035.1). Taxonomy (NCBI): domain Eukaryota; kingdom Metazoa; phylum Chordata; class Aves; order Passeriformes; family Scotocercidae; genus Horornis; species Horornis vulcanius. Next base: position 3,630 of record VZUA01085962.1, read on the forward strand.
AGAATCTGAAACCACAGCATCTTGGCCAAATTGGAATTTGCATAGCTCTGCGAAGCATTTCCTTCAGTTAGGAATGATTTAATTATTCTTCACTTCCTCTTCTAGAAATCATTCCTGGGTAATGAGGTTAGCATAGAGCAGATATGTTTCAGTCAAGGAATAGATGTAATTTAGTGCCAGAAGGCTTTTACAGTTGGAAAAAAAAAAAAAAAAAAAANATAGAAGCAGCAGGATAGGGAAGGTTTGCTATTAAATTAGAACAGTCTGAGACACCAGACCATCGAGTGCTTTAACCCAGTGCTGTGTCAGCCCCTGAAAAATCAGAGCACAACCAGCACTCCCCTGCAGCCCAGATTCTTCCACAAGGGTTACAAGGCACATCTTAAATAATTATTAAATAATGGCAAGCTGCATTAGTGCCAGAGAATTGTTTATCTCTGCAAATCGGATCACTGAAGTCAAAGTACAGTAGAGCTAAAATTCTCCCAGCATTAAATGGAGGAGCTGCTGCTGCTGCATCTTCCTTTGGTCCTTGGGAACTGTGAACCTGCATGGCATTAAATGTATTTTATGACAAATATTCTGCTGAACCCAGCTTTTATTATTCAAGCAACAGTCAAAATAACCTGCCTTATCAATCAAATGCAATTAAACCCAGAAAATTACTTTCCTTCTAAAGCCTGATTGGACAGACATTGAGAGGAACAATTCTATCTTCAGCAGCTCCACTGACCAAGTTCTTTGGAGCTTTTCACTATTTAACAATGCTTCCAGAACCTTAACTTTTATCTTTTAATTACTCCTGTATTATTTTTATGTCAGTTTATCAAATTTCTTCTACAGAAAAGCAGAAAGTGTCCAGAGAAGCTAATGTCAAACATGTAATTATCATGTCTTTGGGTATGATCTAAACAAAAGCAGAAAACCTCAGCAACACAGCATTAAATTAAACCTGCTCTGCTTATACTGAAAAATTTGCATTTAATTTCCATATTTAGGATGCAAAACAGGGAACAGAAGAATTTTACAGAGCGTCCTTGAAAACAATTCAGGCCAAAACCATCCAAGATGCTGCAAATGTAATGTGATGAGAAGGATGATCAGAAAATGATTCTGTTCCACTGAGGGCTGGGTCATTGCTTGAGACTTGGCTGAATGTCCCCGACTGAAGGCAGCAAACAGCCCCTCTTTAGCCTGACTAAAAATAGTCACTAAAAACTTGATTTTTTTTTTTTAGTTTGTCTAAATCCTCCAGCGTTAGCAGCTCCACAGTTACTGAGAGAGGGAATAGTTTCAGAAAGATGTAAATCCAAATGATCTTGAAAGACAAAATATATAAAAATGCTATTACTGTCTAGTGAGACTGCACATATTTTTGATTTATATTTCTAAATATTTCACCAGAAAAAAATGTTACAGTGTACACTTCATGTTCCTTTGAACATTAAACAAGCTATTAGGGAAAACATTGGTTATTTCTAGTTATCCTGAATACATTCTGGGGCTGAGGAAAAGCATTTCTTCAGCTTTTGTGTATCCAGTATCAGCTCAGGGAAGTCAAACAGCTGCTTTCAAAGGAGACTGGGCTTCCAATCGAGCTTAGCTTGGTAGAAGAACTTGAAATGTGTCTCTCACCAAAAGATTTTCAAGTGGAAATGCAATAACATGTTAATTAGAAAAGTCTTTACATAGCAAAAGGCTCCCAAAGAACAATTCTGTAGTTCATCTAAGCCTTTTCTAACACAATCTTTACACGGGGAAAAGAAAATACAAAAGAACAACAACATAGAAAAGATGATATAAAATGTTGAATTTGGGTATTTCCCAAGTAGTGATTAAACCCTTCTGTGGAAATCTGCCTTGATCAACAAGCAGAACAGGACTAGAGAAACCTGACATGCCACAGTCACTCTCTCCTGATACAAAACCTGCAAGATCTGGTAACAATTTCAAATGACAGATTATTAGAGAGCCATGGACTGATATCAAGATCAGCATTGTATCAAGTCAAAACCAAAATTCAGGCACTTTTTAATGCATTCTCAATACAGGTCTTTTCATCTAACCAGGGAAGCTCATATGCAACATTTGATAGTGAAGCTGCTGTTCCAGGACAACAGACTGGATGGACCAAGGGCAAAAAAAGGGCAAATCACTAATAAAATACATATTGAGTATATAAAGCAGCTTAAAAGCTCAGAAAGCCTCCCAGCATTGCCCACACCAGCTCTGCAGCCTGTGCCCACAGTGCCAAATGTAGAACTGCCATTTGTGACCACCCAAAAATGCCTGTCCCAAACCAGAACAAAGGCAGGCGAGCACAGGCAGCTCTAAGCAGCTCCTGGACAACAGCACAGCACTTCCCATTCCTAACCTAACACCTGAGTTCAGAGCAGCAATGGAACCAGCCTGCAGGGGAGGGAATAATGCCAGCTTGGCCAGGGCTTGGAGCAACCTGGGGTAGTGGAAGGTGCCCCTGCCCATGGCAGGGGTGGGATTTAAGGTCCCTTCAACCCAAACCATTCTGGACTCTCTAAGTTAACTCTCCCCAGAATCAGTGGCCAGAGTAGCCAATGCTCTCCACACAGGTACCTGTCCTCTTAAAACAACAAGGGAAGTTACTCAGGGGTTGTAATTGATTTGTGCACATATTCCTCCACAGAATTTCGTATACAAACACAATATATGATTTATTTCTTTCAAAACTGTGTACAAAATACAGCATACATAACAAAGACATGAAATATTTACAGCTGTAACATTAGTTAAAGGCTTGACCTTGCTTTATTGAGAAAAGAAGCTCATCAGCTGCTGTTGAATAGCTGATGAGGATGGTCAGGTTGTTTCCTGGACTCAGGCATCCCATATCAGACTGTGAGGAATCACATTAATCTCATTTTTTCCCTGGTTATTTTTTCAAATGGATACCTGACACAGTTCTGCACAAAGAGAGAGTCTTTTTACATAATCCTGGATATCCAGCTCTTAACAGTCCTTCAAAGAGCTCTGCACTTCCCTCCACAAAGGGCTTGCTTCTGGCACTGTATTGAATCAGTTAAGTATTGCCAGTCCTCAGCCTCACACAAAACTGCAGATGCCAAGCTGAGAGTGTCTCAAACCAGGAGATCACAGCAAAAACCAAACCTTGTTTTCTGTGGACACTCACGTGAGCAAAGCAGATTAAACCTCAGCAGCCAAGGGCTGCCTCACCTCGGCACAACTCAGCACAGTAATCAACACTAACTCAAGCATTTTGCAGTGTGGTTATGATTATTTTAGATTCACAGATAGACTGTGTTGAGTTGAATAACTGTAGTTAAATGTTGTGGTGTCTGTAGTCTTAATTCTAATCTAAATTTCCCCAGCTGTTTCAATTCAGCTGAGAGAAAGCCTGCAAGCAAATCTGAAATGTATTAATAATGATAATGATTAATAACAATATTGCTAGAAGAAAACTTCAGAAACCATCTGGTCTACCTTCCTACTCCTGTATTTTTGAAAATCTCAAAGCTCTTGATCAAACTGATATGGGAGGGGCTTTTTTATTGGCATAAGGATAATCACCACAGTAATTCTTTGCCCATTAACAGGCAAAGCATGTATATAGAGGGATTAATTCACTGAAGCAGTTACTTCCCTTTGAAGTCAGAGAACTTTTTAATAGTGCTTTTCATCTTTGCTTGTTTCTTTGTCTAAGGCACTGCTTGTTTTACAAATCCCACTTGTTAAGTGTCATTTGCCCTGGTTTTTCTAGGAAATCCTCTGGGGAGTCTCAGCCTCTAACGTTCTAAGCTCCACTCAGAGAGAATCATCAGTGAAAGGCAAGCTTTAAAAATTAGATTCTTCTAAGTCAGCCAAAACCAGAAAACCAATCCTTCCCTCCCCAAAACACTTGAAACAGATTGCCAATTACAGCAATTAGGATGATTTTTCATATATTAAGCTTCCTGTCTCTTGATTATTAGTTAATTAGCTCTCCAGCACTGAAGAGGTTTCTGCTGTAAATAAAATGTCTAATTTTAGAGTAAACAGAGACAAATAAAAAAATCAAATACTTCCCAACCCCCTGCCCTTTCTTCTCTCTTAAAAAAAAAGGGAAAAACTGTGCTAGAGAACCACTAACTTCCAGGAGCAAGGAATTCTAGGCTGCAAATTAACAGTGCCTCCCTTTAAAGTTTGTAAAATGCATTGAGTGTGGAAAGGCCACTGTGAGGTAGTATCACAGCACTCCCATTACCCAGCTTGTATCTGTCCTTTTGCAGAACTACTAGAGCTTTTTTAACCCCATTTCAGAAAGATTTCAACTCAACCTTTTATGAAAGGAGAACTATAAATAGGCTCTTAGATTAAAACCCTTAACAGCTGAGAAGGCTGGAAAGGGAGGTGGATATTATCCACTTTGTACTTTCAGGAGTACAAATTGGGGCTGCAAGGGCTTAATTACAAAGATATCCTTAAGAACACACTGAGGGCTGCTATAAAAATGACTCCAATTACAGCAGCTCCACAGACATCACTCCACCTGGGAGAGAGGAAACCACCACTTCCCTCTCTCTGCACCCCATGCTAATGCAGGCAGCACATCCCAACTGCAGCTCCACTGCACCCATCAGCTCTGCTGCACCTGGAGAGTCCCTTCTCCCAGGTGGATTAACAGAAATGCCAGGGATTTGGATTCCTTTGTTTGCACTTTGAAATCTCCAAGTGGAGAAGAACTGCTGGCATGACCTAAGGGAGCTAAATCCAGTGCCTGGAAGTCTCTCAGGCAGAAAGAAGTTTGGATTTGAATGTGGAATTCATGATTTCACATGAATTGGTCACTCTCCTGCAATGTGGAATCCATGGTTTTCCCTATGATTTCACTGTGATGATGTATTCTTATTTATGATGTCATCAATGCCTTCTGTAATTACAAATAAATGGGTAATTCACAATCAGTGTTCAGGGAAATAATTTTCATATAGCATTGAGAAAGTCCTTATGGTTTCAGTACTCCTGTGCTAAGAATTTTGCAATTGTGCTCAACTGGATATTTGAAGTTCCTTCATATATTGTACCTGAAATCAGAAGAAAACAAATTAGTAGACTCTAAACCCAGAGTGAATTTATGAAGAGAGACAAAAATATCATCCTAAAGTCCAGTTAGAACCTTTACAATTATGAAATGAAGCTTTATTGTGCAAGTAGTAGCACAGAATTACAATTATTTATGTAATATTTATAAATGTTCATATTTTATTATGTGCAACAATTCAAGCACTTTTCTGGCTGGCACCACATAATGCAAAGCTATTTTCCTGAAAAGCAATTCTTAAATAGCCAACAAAAATGAAGAAATTCCAAATGCTATTATTATAAAAGTCAAAGGGTAATATTATTAAAAATATCAAATTGTTGTGTCCAAGGATTATCCTGATAAATAAGAAAGCCTTGAAAAGAAAACTCCATATGGATTCAGATCTTAAAGCCAATGAAGGTATTTTAAATTTTTTTTTTACAGAAATTTTCCTAATAGAATAGGATATAGTATTTGTGTCTGTATTTTGTTGGTATCTAAGGAAATATTTTAACTAGCCTTGCATGTACATACACTCATACCTAAAGTTTTATATCTGAGCCTTTGAATTAATGTTGATATAGTCTCAAGGAAAAAAAATACCCTGAAGAAAAAAGCCAACCTTTCTTCCTCAAACTTTAATAGCACTAAAGCCACAGGAGCCACTTGGTAAGGAAGTGTCACTCACCTATCTTGCAGTCACGGTAGTACTTTTCTATGGGGAAATTTCTGGTGAATCCAACACCTCCCATCCATTCAATACATTTACTGGTTGTCAGTGTTGCAACCTAGGAAGAGAATTTCACAGTTACAGGATTCAAATTCATGACAAGGATGGTAAACTTATACTTTGTAGCTAATTAATAACAAACCGGGGAATAAAGCAGCTACTAGAACAGGAGGGAAGAAGGATGGGTATTTTGGTATTCATCTTCAGCATGCCATTTTGGAATAAAATCAGGAGTTCACCAATTGTTACAGCAATAGTTTCTGTGCTGCTCTGTGCAGAAGGCCAGCAATGGTAGGCAAGACAGCAATTGCAAAGAGGGAGAAGTCATCCAGTTTTGAGTCATTTTACGACTCACAGATGTGACCAGCAGAGCTGAAATGGTCACAAATGAACTCCTTACAGTGTCATTTCTCATACCACAATAAGATTTCTGAGAAAATTAAATCTTTCTAGATAAGTGAAAGTATTAATTCACTTTCCTCTTTTAGTGTCATTGCTTGGTTTTAAAGATTTTATTTAGGGCCATGAGCAGCTTATTCTTTGGTGACTTTAGATTCTGTGCATAGGCTGAGAAACACAGAATGGTTTGGGTTGGAGAGGATCTTAAAACTCATCTCATTCCAACCCCCCTGCCATGGGCAGGGACATCTTCCACCAGCCCAGGTTGCTCCAAGCCCCAATGTCCAACCTGGCTGTGGACACCCCCAGGCACGTGGCACCCAAGATAAAAGCACATCCAGAGATTTCACAGCTAAGATGAATTACGAGTGACAGACTGGGCAACAGAAGGAGCTTTAGCAGCAGTGGAATGAAGGCCTGGAGAGAGGGAGCTGCAGGTACCTCAGCAGTGAAGTACTTGGCCATGCTGGCCTCCTTGATGGCCGGCCTGCCCGCCTCCGCCAGCCGCGCCGCGTTGTAGGTCAGCAGCCTGGCTGCCTCCAGCTGCGTGGCCACCTGGGCAATCTGGTGCTGCATCCCCTGCAACAGCAGCACAGCACTCAGACAGAGCCACAGCCCCGCTGCAGCTCCCAGCAGCAACCACGCTGCTCACCACGGAATGCACCTGCACTCTAAAATAAAAATATCAAATCCAGGTGGGGAGTCATTCCCTGTTCCTCCTGTGTTTATCGACAGAGGTTGGGAAAACTCCTGAAGTGCTCTCAGGAACTGCAGTCCTATTTCCCCCTTTCCTGTTCTTGGATTCAGGAGCACTGGGGTTCGTTCTGCCTGACTGCCTGGACAGTTACCTATTTAAACCCAGGAATAGAAAGGAAAATTTGATCCCAATCTTAACATCCTCCTCGGGATTACAAAGGCTTACTTATTTTTAAGGTTTAAATTATTTGTGTGGCACTTGCAAAGGCACACAGCACTGAACTGATGAATTTTATGTGGCAGAGGAATCTTCATCCAGAATTTATTTTGAAAAATCGTTCTCAAATATTGAGCAGGAGAGACAAGATGTGAAGTGGAACACGAATTACGCAAATCATAATACTAATTTTACTGTTTATTGTGGTGACTATTCTTTCTTGGAGGGAACATCCCATGTGCCCATTAAGAAGTACCTGGAAATCAAACACGCTTTTCCCCGCAGTCAGAGCTGCGTTTTCATTCTGCAGCTGCTCACTGGGACTAAAACAGGTCTGGTTCCCTAATGAGCTTCACCAAGGAAGACTTGCAAACAAGCACTTCTTGAATAAAGTGGAGAACTAGCAAGGTGACAACTCCTTTCCTTGTCCCAGAGGCACAAGACAAGATTTAGAAGCAGCTTAAAGGGCACAGAGGACAGGAGTGAGGAATGGTTTCAAGGGGAAGGAAAGAGGTGATGGAGCTCACATCTGAATGGTATTACAGAAGAATGGGTTTATTTAAGAACACCCAAATATTATGATCATGGAAAATGAACATTTAGCAGTCTAAAACACAATGAAATCTTTCATCTTATTAGAACATTAACACCGTTCCCTCAGATTTGCAGAAATATATAGGCAGGTCAAAATACCAAAATGATTTGGCAATTATAAATTCCATTTCCCATTCAAAAGACGTAGTTCCAATCATTTCCTAGGCATCTATGAGTGCTTCCTAAAATTTGCATAAATTATGAGTAGTGCTAATGTTCCTTCTCTTCAGCTGAGATGTAGGTTTCTTTTAATAAGAAAATTACTATAGTAATTACAATTATGTATCTTCCTTATTAAACCATACATCATTTTTGCAACAAAGAGTCCTTTTCGATGTAAGAAACAGATATTATAATGAAAAGTAAATGTCTTTGTACAACACAGGAAATCTAATAATTCAATCCGTTTTCCTCATCTTTTCATCATTTCTAGTGTCTCAAAAAAAAGCCCTTCCCCTACACCTCCTGAAAGGGTATAAAAACTGGAGCACAGTCAGTACAGTGGATATTAAAACCAGAAGGGAGTTCCACGTGTATTAGCTTTATAGAATGTCAATAAATTATCAAGCAAAAGGAGTATGTCAATAATATTTTTAAGGTTTAAATTATTTGTGTGGCACTTGCAAAGGCACACAGCACTGAACTGATGAATTTTATGTGGCAGAGGAATCTTCATCCAGAATTTATTTTGAAAAATCGTTCTCAAATATTGAGCAGGAGAGACAAGATGTGAAGTGGAACATGAATTATGCAAATCATAATACTAATTTTACTGTTTATTGTGGTGACTATTCTTTCTTGGAGGGAACATCCCATGTGCCCATTAAGAAGTACCTGGAAATCAAACACGCTTTTCCCAAACTGGACTCTCTCCTTTGTGTAAGGAACTGTACGGTCAAAACACCCCTGGGCCAGTCCTAACATCTGTAAGGAAAAAATAAAGATATGGTCAGAAAAAATTGATTAATTGAATGCACCTAATGGAGATGACAATAATTGGTCATCTTCTGGTCAGGCAGGTTGATATCCAAGAGAAAAGTTGGGTTTTTTCCTGCCTAGATATTGCTAAAACTTCTATAGAGAATCCTAGCAGCCAGAATTTTACAGTTATCAGACAGACTGAGGTGAGTAATAATAAAGAAAAGTTTGAGGAACAAACTTATAACATGTCCATTTCTTACCATAGGTGAGTATTTGTGAAAACACTGCCACTCATTTTTTGAACAAAACTTATGGGTGAACTGTAATTGCAAAAATATTCAGTGGTTTTTTGGAAAATTTGTAATTGCTTAAGAAAATTACTGTAAACTGAAGATCTATAGGTCTACATTACTCTATTAAAGGAAAAATAATCTGAATGATTAATCAAAACTATTTTCATAATGAAAATAATTTCTCATTTTCTAGAGGCCACCAGACTGCCAGAATTAGCAACTTATTTCAGAAGTTAGCAACTTAGTGGAGTGGAAGGAGAGATAACATTTCTTGCGCCGTCTTCCAACTCTGCAGAACAACTGTAGAAGAATTTAGATCAATTCTGTCTTTCCACAAAGGCAGAAGCTGTAAAGTCTCACATGAGGCAGCTTAGAAAAATTGCCTTTAATCATGTACAACGGGAAAAAAAGATACATAGGGAAACAATCAAAGAAAATATTGCAGTCTGCTGCTAATCAACCCCATTACCAGATTTGTCAAATTATAAGAACCAAGTACATCAGCTTCAGCACCTGTAATAATATTGCTGCTGCCTTGCACTAAAACCATCTGAAAGTGTTTTCAAAGCCACAATTACATTTTATAAGATCTTAATTATCTTTTAAAACGATTGCTACTGCAAAACTAAACTCAATACCACAGGGCTTTAGAGCTGCTGCTCTTGTAAAGTCCATTTCTCTTAATTTGAAGGTGCCAAGAAAGCAGTAACTAAGATATAACAACTACCTGACCTTAACTTTTAATTAAGGTGTAACTTGGAGTAATTAAGAGTAAAATCCAGACCATGTATTTTACTGCCAGAGCCTTTATATTATTTATATCTCTGGGAACAATGGGGCTCACAGCCCTTTTTAAATGCCATATCAGACAAAGTTTAATCAGGGGTAATCTTTAGAAATGATGGAAAAGCCAGCCCAATTATCAGCACAGTGTATTGCCAGGTGGAAAATCTCAGTTTCATGAGGATGATTTCTTTTGGTCTGTCTGCAAACCAGGGCAAAAGATAAAGGAGATTGATAGTACAGAAATACAGCACAACCAAACATAAACAAAGAAAAGATTACTTTCAACAGTAAATTAAAAATATAAAAACTTATCACAAGTAATTTTATTCTGGGGCTGAACCTGATTTCCACTGAGATCAGCAGCATTCTGAAATCCAAATTGACTTTACAGCAAAATACAGCATTTTGAAATAACTCCATGGTCAGTAAATATTTTCCCCTAAGATGCCATACAGTGCAATTTTCAAGCTCAACAATGAACTGGAACCATTGTGCTAGAGAAAATCACATTTATTTTAAAAATAAGTTGACTTTAAAAAGTAACTTGTAGGGAAAACATCAGCTAGCACTAGGTTACATTTGCCAGCCCCATGCAATCCCAGCTGGAAGCATTAATATTATCCATTTCAGTCTGTTAAATTTCCCAAAGTTAGTCTTCTTTGTAAAATAAATTTTCATAGTGGAAGACAAGAACGTGGACATAATTCAGTAGCAATAAGTTAACGACCAAAGACAAGCTAATTGCCATTTAATGTTTTTTAAGTCTATTGCTTGTGTCACCCCAGGAGAATTTTCCCACTGGCAGTTCCCACCTTCACTGTAACTTTGCTACGGGAACAGTGACATCTAGTGGCAATCGAGCTTTTAATAAAATATTTTCTAAAGAGCTTTAAATATTCCACAAATTTCAGTCCAAACTCAAATTCTACCCTGACTCAGTAATTAATCAAATCACCCACCTGTGCAGCAATCCCTATCCTGCCAGTATTGAGCATTCCAATGGCATACTTATAGCCTTGTCCAACTTGTCCCAGGATATTGCTCTCAGGAACCTAAAAAATAAAACCACCCAATTATTCCTGTTCTATTCTGCTTTGCAACTCCTAAAAGGGTTCACAAGTTTTATCAATTGTTCCTCATCAGTGAAGGCATAAAACATAAACCAAAATTTGATTCCTGGGATACCTGATTAGAGCATTCCCAGATTCACATGGCTATAAACTGATGACTGAGAAAATCAACAACAAAATTTAAGAAATCCAACCCTTCTCTAGACTCCTGTGGGAGGAAAATCAGTGTGTCCAAGGGAAAAAAAATAGGGAATTTAGTTAATATTCTTTCCCTAAGTATGGTCAGGTTCCAGCTGTATAAATTTAACAGCTGGACTTACAATACCTTCACGTTGTCAAAGGTGACTGGGCAGGTGGAACACGCTCTGATTCCCAGCTTGTCCTCCTTTTTCCCCACCTGAAGCCCCTCTGTGTTGCGATCCACAATGAAGCATGTAATTCCTCTGTAGCCCTGGGGGAATTAAAAATAATCAAAAATTGTTTTTCACACTAATATCCCTCAAAATCTACTACCTACATCCAGACTGGAGGAGAAACCTAATACTTGCATATTCAGCTGTGTAATTTTTTACTGGACATACTTTAGTACAGAACACTTTTTAGTTTTCCATTTTGCCTTTTAATGACAAGAACTTGCCAGATAAGTCAGAAAGGTTGGAAAAATATAAGACTGTGAGTCCTGTTACTCAGAACACCACCAGTGCTGTGCTCTTCATTTAAGCAACCATGATCCTGACATTTTTATTTTCCCTGGTTGGAGGAATTCATTAAATTGCTCACCAGGTTCTCAAATTTTGTTGGGAAATATTTTTAAAAGTTTGCAGTCAGCTAGGAAAAGGTGCACAGAGTATGAATCTCTAACATCAGATAATTAATATAAAATCCACAGTTTCATACATCAGCAGCTGTCACTAAGAATTCTGCAGCAACTTACTAAGGATGGGTCTGTATNTCCACATCTTTGAGCCATTGATAATGTAGTAGTCTCCTTTCTTTTCAGCTCGAGTCTTCAAGGAAAAAGCATCACTGCCAGACCCAGCCTCTGAAAGACAGAAACTCCCTAGCTGTCAAGGGAAGGGAAAAAGCCAATTTAGTTTGCACAAATATAAATAAATCCTACAAGGCAAATACTCATAAGCCAGCACAAGTCTCTTAAATTCAAACATTTTAACCTATTGCATTGAAGTAAGTGAGTTTCAGCTATGGAGATTAAGAATAGAAACACTGTGTAATTACACATCTCTCAAAGTCAACTGCTTTACAGTTCTTTTCCATAGTAAATTAAATTTTAATGAAACTAATAAGTGCCTTTCCACTTTTACCTCAGCTACTGATGACAGGATGTATCTATATCCCCACAGATCTCAGCTCTAACCAGTGTTTCAAAGTTCACACACATTATCCAGAGCTGTAGACACACATTAGTCACTGAAAAAAAAATCCCACTAACATTACTAAACAAAAATATAATTTTAATAGTTATGTAAAGTAAGACTTGGACTCACTGTATCTTTAGACACCCTGGGCAGGTAAGTTCTCTTTTGTTCTTCTGTTCCATAGGTGGTAAACAACTTGTTTGTTAGAGTGTTTTGGAGTTCACACACAAGAGCCACGGCTGGATCAACTTTGGCCAATTCTTCCACTGCCAATATGATTGAAAAAAATGAAGCTCCAGTTCCTCCATACTCTTCCCCAAGCTCAATACTCATCAGCTGAAATGGTAAAGATGTAAAAATATAAATTTCCTGATCCAGATAGCTGGAAAGGCTAAAATTGAATCCAGGAACTAACAGCAGGATTTTGGCAATGAAAGTCCTCATGGCTGCCCAGTAAGGCACAGAGGATTTCTGGTTCTCTTCTCCATCAACACTTGGAGTCATGGCCTTTCCAGCACCCAATTATGCTTATCCAACTAAAAAAAAAAATGTGAGGAAGGGAAGACAAGGAACTAAAAGATAAAGTATGTGGTATGGGGGAGATGGCAAAAAAAATACAGTAAAAGATAGTGATAATGCTGTAAAGGAAGTTGTCATGAGATTGACAACTCCAACATTTTTAATGATTAGTTCATTTCAATTATATCCCTCAATCTTTTCATCTGGAAATCTGAACAAGGCACAGTTAGAGATTCATAAAATGATGTTACTTTCCAAACAAAAGCTTAGGTAAAAGTGTGCAGACCCCTTGTTCGAACAATCCCTGTACGATGGAATCTTCCATTTTCGCGTTCTCATCCATTTTTTGCACGAAAGGTGCAACTCGTTCCTGGGCAAATTTGGTCACTGTAATGAAGAGAAGAAAGAAAACGTGTAAATATTCCAACAGACTCCTTNAGTAATGAAAACAAAATTTTAAGCTGAAATATCCCTTTTACTTCAAACATTTCTGATTTTAACTCCAGAGATAATAGCTACCCATGTCTTTCAGCATGGCCTCCTCTTCAGTGAACATTTGAAGTGGAGCACAGACAAGTCCATCACTGGCTAGATTTGGCTTGAGTTCTGATTTGGAGGATCTAAAAACACAGGGAGAAACCCTCCAAGGAGCCAAGTGGGCTGGCACATGTCTTCTCAGCTGTTGTAAACAAATACAGAACATGCAAACAGTCAGATTTGTATGCAGACAGCAATATCTAACTGTACTCAGTGTTTTGATTCAGTAAATGTTTAGGAAGTATAACTTACATCTAATGTTCAGCTTGAAAGCTTTTGAGAAAATATAACCTCCCCCTCCCCTATGTCCTAAAAGAAAATATCCTTTAATTACTTTCCTTTTAACACAAAACAGTTTCTTTTCTGGAAGTTTACTAACACAAGGTTACTCTACAAAGTATGCACCAACATTTTTTTAGACAATTTTAGTGTTTACAGCAAATAAACCCTCCTGATAGTATTTATTTTTATAGATGATTTTGCAAGTCTACTGCAATATTCAGAGTAGTGAGTGTATATTTCAGCAGAATTAATACTTTCATTAACAAATATGATAAGAATAAATATAAAATAGACATACAATGACTTTTGCAGGGCTGTCAACTTTAATGACTGATTTTAGCTTTCTCCCTGCTCTTCCAGGGACCAGCAACTCTTGTTTCTAAAGCAATCTGACAGCCCCTCATGTGGATTATTGGTATTTTGCTGTGAAAGGGCCAAACTTTTAACTGCACTGTGGATTTCTGTGTTCAAACTAAATTCTTATCCACCACTAAACGAATTTCAGAATGAGTACACATTTTGTAGACAAAGCCCTGGCATTTGAATGCTTCTGTAGAGTTAATTTCTATACAGTTAAAATCCTACAGTCAATATGTTGATAGTGTAACTAATAATTAATGTGTGTCATTTGGCTGATTTATTTTAAAAGCATGGGAAGAAACTAAATCTAAGTGATTTATGCTTATGCTCCCCATTTGTCCACAATATACAACAATGATTTCAAGAAGCATTGGTTATCCAACCAAAAGAGCATTTAACTATGGGGAATAGTATTAAGAATATGTGGCAAAAGTCACAAAAAATAACAGAACAGTGGCTTTTTGGAGAAAGCTACATACAGTGATTGTCAGGAGATAGATAATATGACAGCTTTGTCCCTCAAAGACCTAAAAACTTTTGTGTTAATTACCTCATGGCAGGCTTTAGAGAATAAGTTTGGTATGAAGGTCAATATGCTTTCCAAACACAGAATAATTTCTTAGGATTTCAAAGGAAGTTGGCAAAAAGGATCTGGCTCAAAAAGTAGGGCCAGCAGTAGCTAAAACATATTCCTGCAAAGCAGCACAGTTTGAGTGTGTCTCAAAATTAGCAGGACAGAAGAATGGTTCTGCTCTGCTCTCCCAGCTCCCCAACCCCAGCCCACTCTGGGGCTGATGTCCACAGATCTGATCTTTGCTACAGATTTCTGTCACTTTTGCTATGCTGGTCTCAAGTGTGGAGACACAAATGTCTCACCATGACAACTGCTGACAGACACCCCCAGGAGAGACACAGCTGGGCCATAAAGTATATGAGAACACGTCTGCCAACACACATTTTTGGCAGCACTCATTCTTAACCCCAGAGTGAGGAACAGACTGGCCGTGCCCTAAGCAGGCGCCTGCTTAGCTCACAGAACACAGGGCAATTCCACAGTGCACATTGTGATAGCAGCATTCCTCAAAAAACAGCAGAAACTCTGGGGTCAGGAAGTAAAAATTCCTTTGATCCTTCTAATAATTCCCCCTCTTTCATGTTGGCTTTCAACACTTGTCATCTCCCTGGCTGAAGAACTGATGTAAAACACATCGATGAACTCTTTTGGAGATGAGAAGCAAAAGTCTACTGTGATAAGGAAACTCTGATTTTTGGCACAAACAGCTGGGCATAAAATAAAACCCAACAACAAACAGGCAGACGTGGCAATAGAGAAAAGAAATATTGTTTTGAACATTCAGTGTTTATTCACATTCAACACCCCTGGTGACATAAAACAACTGCTGGTGAGCAGGGCTAAGTTAGGAATACATTTGGAGGTCAGCAGTAGCTGCAGCACTTTCAAATGATTTACTGGAGTCACTGTGGGTCTTCACAAAATAAAGAAAACATTGTTTTAATAGAGATTAAACCCCAGGTAACCATGTTCTGGAAGCAGTCAGCCAGGAATGGATTATTTGCAGAACATGCAGCTATGCTGGGGTCACCTGACACCCAGGTGTGCAAACATCCACCTGTGTGAGTCTGTCCTTGGCAAGGTCTGAGAAGGAGAAACCTGAGTATACACATGCACATTTCTATTTAACACCGTGCTGCTTCCTGAGCAGTGACAGGGCTACAAACCACACACACTTCCTGCTCCTTCCCCTACTTCATTTCCAGGTACAAAGAGAAGAGTGTTTTCTTCCATGGTGGGATAAATAAGGTGAATCATTAGGAATATAAAGCATAAAGTCACAGAGTACTTTGGGTTGGAAGGGGCATAAAATCCCATCCAGTGCCACCCTCTGCCATGGGCAGGGACACCTTCCACTATCCCAGGGTGCTCCAAGCCCTGTCCAAGCTGGCCTTGGACACTTCCAGGGATGGGATGCTCAGAGATTGATTCTCTGGGCACTCTGTGCCAGGGCCTCAGCACCCTCACAGCAACCTGGGGTTACCTCTCCTGAAACCACCCCAGGCTTTCCCTCCTTCCCATCACTTGCCCTGAGAGAGGCAAGGGAAGGTGTCCCACCTCAGCAGGGGAAACAAAGGTTCAGACATTGATCAACCATGCTTTGGTAAGTACTTGTTTGACATGACTGACTGAAACTTGACTGAGACAATGACTTCCACTGCTGTATCGAGCAACGGAATATTCCTAAAAACATCACCTTAAAAAGTTTTGGATGTATCCAAGGGATGGGATTAATGCTGGCAACAGCCACACAAAGAGCTGCAGCTCAGCTGCACCAGAGGAATAATAGCCCAGTGTGGAAATTGTGTTTTAGTTCAACATTTAGATTTAAAAATTAAATAAATAATCAAGTCACTACATTATTCTGTACCTTTTTTTTTTCTTAGAGGCCATGTAGTATCACTAATTTCAGGCAGTTATTTAAAGAGCATGTGCATTACTTAAATCCTTGGATGCTGCTTCCCTGCCTTTTTTCCCTGCTCTTCTTCTGTAGGTGGTGATTTATTCTGCTACAGGATTCAGACTGCTTGCCCTACTAAACACATGCTTTTGAGGATTGGTTGCTGATAACATTGACTTTTCTGTTTATCTCAATTCTTACCTCCACATCAGCTCTTTAAAAGATCAGCTCTCCTGGTTTCCTTCTGTTTGTTTTACCATCTAAAACAAGATTTTAATGCTGGACCTGGCAGCAGCATTAAAATATAAACAGGAAAACCCTAAAGCAATGTTTTCCTCAGCTCACTTTGCTTGATGACTTCCACTGCTGTATCCATCCCAGCTGGTTTGCACACAGCTCCTATTTCCCAGCAGAGCAGCTTCCCAATGGGAAGCTTGCCTTCATGTCTGAGGTTGTTTTTCTTTATTTCAGTTTATTTCCAGAGTCACAACACACCCATGAGCTGCATGAGAAGGTGCCAGGCCAGCACATCTCACCGAGCACAGCCAAGGCATGTGTGGCAAAACCACGGGGTCTCTGCATGCCTCGATCACACTTCCAGTGCCACAGCGTGTTCAGAAAAACAAAGAATATTCCGAATTGAAAGGGACCCACAGGATCATCCACTTCAGCTCCTGTTCCTGCACGGACACCCCAACAATCCCACCTGGGCATCCCTGGCAGCCGTGTCCAGGTCCCCGGAGCTGTGGCAGCCTCGGGGCCGTGCCCATTCCCCGGCGAGCCCGGGCAGTGCCAGCACCCTCTGGGGAAGAACCTTTTGCCCATACAGAACTAAAGGAGAGCTCAAAGCGCCTCTGCTGCCAGAACGGTGCTGCCTCCTCACAACCATTTCGTAAGACTTACAAGGACTTTTCTTAGCACGAACTTACCCAACACCGCCCCTCCACACACAAATTCACGAGGCAGAAGGAGAAAAGGACTTCCCCTCACCACCCCCCACAGAGCTGCCCCTGCACCCCGACAGCTCCGGGCCCCGGAGCCAGAGACCCCCCACCCAACACCAGCAGGCTCGGCAGCTGCAACAGCCCAGCAGGACACGCCGCAGCTTTCCCTTGTCCCCATTCCTCTCGCCCCTGGCCCGCCCTGAGGCGTCACCTTCGCGCAGCCCCTCAGCCAAGCTCCCGCCGCCGCCGCCATTTTTGCGCCCGCCCCGTGACATCACGACCACCACCCGCGTGACGTCAGAACCACCGCCCAGTGACGTCAGAGACAACACCCCCCTCCTCCGCTCCCGCCGGCGCGCGCGGGTCTCGCGAGACTGCGGTGGGCGGGGCCGGGCCGGGCCGGGCCGGGCCGTGGGGAGGCAAACAAACATGNATGGCGGCGGCGGGAGGCGGGAGCGGCGCGGGGCGGCGGCGGTGAGTGCTGCCTGTCCTCCCCTTCCCTCTTCTCTACTCCCCTTCCGCCTCTTTCCTTCTCCCTTTGCCTCCCTCCTTCTCCTTCTGGGGCCTCCCTGTGCCGTGACGGAGCCGGGCGGCGGGGACGGGGGGCAGCGCCTGGGGAGGGCCGCGCTGCCCCGCCGGCAGCGGGGCCGGGTCAGCGGCGCAGCCCCGAGGCTGCTCCTTTGATCTGAAGCCGGGAGACAGAAATCAGAGGAAACACAGAAATTACAGAATCACAGAATTACTGAAATCGCAGCATCTCTATAATCACAGAAGCACAGACTGGGTGAGGTTGGAAGGAATCAATCCGGTCCCACCTCCCCGCTCAGGCAGGGCCACCTTAGAACACACGGGACAGGTTCTGGGATATTTCCAGTGAGGGAGACTCCACAGCCTCTCTGGGCTGTCTGTTCCATCGCTGACAGTAAAGTTCTTCTTCATGTTCGGGTGGAACTTGCTGTGCATCAGTCCCTGCCCGTTGCTCTGGTGCCGTTGCTGGGCCCTGGAGCAGAGCCTGGGCCCTGCTCTGGCCCTCCCTGCACCCAGGGACATCCAGGGACACTCAGGGACACCCAGGGCTGAGGGCCCCTCTCAGCTGGAGCTCCTCTCCAGGCTGAACAGCCCCAGCTCCCTCAGCCTCTCCTGGGCACGGGGATGCTCCAGTCCCTTC
>VZUA01085969.1:20748-32679 GCA_013401035.1 Horornis vulcanius
ATTCTTATTCCCACCACTGTTATAGAGACCCACAGTCAGGATGGGCTTCAGAAAGAAGATGGTGGCATGTGGTGGATGGATTGGGAGCAGGGCCTGGGAAGACCTGGGTTTCTTCCTAGGCTTGTGCTAACACTGGGGTCTCCTGGGAAAAAAAAGATTCACTGTCTAAAAAATGGGGGTAGGTAGACTCCTGGAGTATAAACCTACTAAGGTTGCAACACTCTTCTTTTGGAAACAGCTTCTACTCAGGTATTTTTCTTTTGAATGACCCCTCCTGGACAAAGTTACATCTGTATTTCCATATCACACTGTTTTATAATGTGACTTCCCATCAAAGCCCATCTGTGGCAGGAAGTGAGGATATATAGGCTTTAACACATTCATTCAGATTTAACTACCTTTTCAGGAAAATATTTAGAAGTACATTCTCCACATAAGAGATTTTCTATTGCTAGTCATCCTGAAAATGAATGTGCTGCCTTGGGGCAAATGCAGTATCTTCTTATTACTCGTAACATGGTTACTTTAAATCTTCTGCCTTTATTGAGGAAATCATCGTCCTTGCTGAGGATCCCTTGTTGAGGAGCCCTCCATTAGTCTATCAGGGAGGCAGTTAGTAGAGATGTAGATGAGTCATGTGAAGCCTTGTGTCTCTTAGTGCATGTTTGCAAACCTAATTTTAGTCAGTCTACTCCATTCCACTCTGCCAGAATTAGATAACATTGTTACAGCTATGCAACTGTTTAAATCAAAAAGATTCTCCTGAAAAATATAATTAGGAAAAGCCATTCTCTTTAGCTGTATTAAGATGTATTCAGTCATGGACCACAAATACATCCATCTTTTTTTCCCTTTTTTTTTCATACAAAATACCTAAATTTTGGCTTCTAAGGCTGCTCTCAGAAACACTGGCTTCAGCAGGCTTTGTGTCACATCCTTAACTGTACACTCATCCAAATGTGTGCCTGACATTTCCTGTGCATCTTTGTGCTTTAAAGTGATTGTTGCCACTACAGCATTCTGCCTGCAAATGCCCTCATGGGGCACAGCAGCAGTTCAGATAAAGATTTCTTGATTTGCCAGGAAATGTCCTGTTTACTGGTAATTTTTGAGATTTCACTCTACATCCATTAGATTTGTATTTGAGCATCTCTTACCAGTGAAACTTACGCTTTTGCCCTTGGGAAGCAGGGGATCTGACAGACAGGTGTTTTTATGGTCACAAACTGAAGTCAACATGGATTGGGACAAGAGCAGAACCTGATATGAAATAGCAACAAAACACATCCGAAAAGGAAGAAAGAAACTGATAGTGTTTGCAAATTGACTCTTAAATGCTACCTCTGATGCCATTGCAACAGGCTTTTAGCAGCTTTTGTTACTACTGATTAGATTTGTTAGATGTACTAGATGACAACAGTCTATTTAAACATCCATTCATACTCTTGCTCTAGCATGTTTTAGAGTCCTGTGGGTATTATATTTGGAATTGTGGGGACACACAAGAAGCCTCTCTTCTTTCTTCCTGTAACTTTTGTTCTGATTTGCCAGCCGTGGCACTTTGCTCCTGGGATCTCTTCGGCTTTTTGTCTTAAGAGGACCAGACGTGGAATCTCTGGACTTGGGTTTCTCTCCAAATGTTTATGTTGGAGGAATGAACTTATGTCACAAAATCTTCTTTGCAAGATAAGATTTCTTGCTCCTTCCCTCTCCTCCAAACACATCATCTGTCTGCCAGCAGGGGTTATCTCAGAGAGAAGTGTGCTGCCTGCCTGTAGAAGAGGTGGCTAGCTCCAAACTGAAGGGAGTGAATGCAGTGGTTAAAGAGAGGAAGGAAGGCTGACCTATCCCCTTGTGTGCAGCCCACATGGGGAACAAGTGACTCATGCTCTGGACAGTGTGTTACAGGCTTCTCACAGCTTGGCATCCCATAGTTGCAGCTGATGTGTGACCAATCATCCAGCGTGGCTGGAGCATGAGGCTGTGGAGCAGGAGAAATGCTGGGATGTGGATCTCCAGAAGGAGACTACTGCACTGGAAAATGTCCTAAAATTGTATCATTTAGCAAGATCTTAATGCCAGAGCATCATCTTATCTCACAGTCAGGAGTGAATGTGGGATCTTATCTTCTGGGATAAAAAGGGGTTGGGAGATTGAAATATCTCCATTTTGGCCTTATTGATCCTTCAGACTTCTCTTATCCTGTGGGTTTTTCCCTTTTCCTTCTGCTGCTGGTATCCTGCTATGTGCTGAGGGAGGGCAGAGCCCTTGCTTCCATTGCACCTGTTTTCTGGGTAAACAGATCCACTGCTGTTGACAGCAGTCCTCAAGCTCCTCAGTCTGTTGAAGCTGCATTTAAATAAACAAAGCATATTTTCACTTGTATGTAATGCTTGGCCATGGTAGCAGAGAGCCCTAGCAGGTGTCTTGAAGGCCCCTAGAAATGAGACCACAATCCCCCAGCGGAACATGCAGTGGGCTGGCTGCTTAGCTAATGGAAGCTGGCCAGCCTTGGCTGGATTTGACCCAGGACAACTAGATTAACACAACACCAAAGAAACCCCACTTGTTTTCTTTCTAACCAGCAATGTCTCCTTCTCTTCCATCTCTCAGCAATCTGCCCCTTCATCTTTCCCCAATTCTCTTTTTCTGGTCTTTTCCCTTCTTCCTCCTGCCGCAAGGATCAGAAGCTGGTCTGGAGTAACCCCAGAACAATTTTGCCTTCTTGCCATTTAGATATTCCAGGAAGCAAATGCTGCCTTTGGTTTTGAAAAAGACTGGTGGAGAACTTGCAAGAGGCAGGTGAACTCCTGTGGCACACAGGTATTGCAGCTCTGTGGTGCCTCCAGCGAGTTCTGTAGGAGCAGTGTTGGGATGGCACTGTGGGAGGGAGGGAGCCTGTGACGCTGCATCTTCCAGCATGTGACACTGGGAAGAGCTTGAAAAGCACAAGACCCTGGTGCAGCACATTGTCAGGTCTCATTCCTGGAGTGCATGTGCTGGCTGGGCAGTTGCCTTTTGGTGGTAAAACTCCATCTTCTAGTCCTACTGAAGGACACATTAGAGTTATCCCAGGTGGTTATTCCTAGAGGGGACTGAACAATCGTGCACGTCCATCAAGTGTATTGCTGCATGCGTCTGCTTAGATGGGAAGGTACCACCTGTCTAGCATTGACTGAGTTAAGAAATAAAAAGAAAAATCTTTATTTTCAGGATTTATTATGATTGGATTAAAAAAAAAAAGGACAGTTAAAGAAGACATTTAAATAGGAAACAGAAAAGCTAATGGAGTTAAGGAGATTAAAACTTGATCTTGAATAGTGTGTATTAAATTATTTGTATTTATCCTGGTGTCTTGTTAGTGGGACATTTTTAATGACGTGCTCAGAAGGCATGGCTAAAATGAGGACTTTTTATTTAAAAAGGGGTTTGAAATATGAAACAGCAGGAAAAACAGGTGTTGGAAAAATTGGAGGCCAAGAAAGTCATTATTAGACTATTTTTTGCCTCCAATGGATCTGCTTGCTGAACATTATTCTGAGCACTGCTTGGAAAAGGTGGGAGATGTGGGAGATTTCTCCTTGAAGTCTTGCTACAGATGTTTAGATACTTCTATGGCTACATGTTAATGTTTGGCTGAGCAGCCTTCAGAGACTGGGAAAAAGTTCTACTTGATTAGAAGCAGCATCAGGTGGAAAATCGTGGATGAAATCAGAAATCAGTATCTTCATTAATTGTGAATTATGGATGAAGGTTTTTCTCTGCTATTTTTAGATCTTTAAAAAAGAATTTTTAAAATCTTCCTTCAGTTAAGAATATTTTAGTAAGTTCACCATGCTTGCTCTTGAAGTTAAAAAGAATGTCTACTTACAGAGGAGGTGGAGGTTAGAAAGGAGTTTGCATTTAAATGTTGAACCACCATAGCCTCTTCCTGCAGAAGTATTGAGAAGACTGCATTAACTCCTGCTAGTTTTTCTGCATTGGTTGAGTAGTGTGAATTCAAAATTTGCAGACTGAATAGAATGAACATAAAATTTTGGGGTCTGTTTTCTCTCCACCTCCATCTTGTAATTATGAATAGAATTATGAATAAAAATGTAACCTGGTAGTGGTCAAACTGTGGAGGACACCAAGCTTCAAGTCTGTAAGCTCAATGTTATGTCAGATGATATTTTGTATTTATTTTGTAATATTTTTAAAGTTAATTTTTAGATGGAACTTAGGGAGTTACGTAACTTATTCTTGTGTGCTATGAATTAAAATTCAAATTTCCATTGCTACACAGTGGGACAAATCAAAACCAGAAAAAAAACCCTATGAAATGCAGAATATACGTCATTCATTTTTGCCTAAGTTAGCGTAAAAATTAAAAATTCTGAATACAAGTATAGTTAACCCAAATAATTGCTTATTGAGTTTTAATACCGAATAATTTATTCTGATAAATGCACCTAAGGATGCACCATGTTTCTTCCAACCAGTAAGAGTTTCCTTGGGGAAAACTGCTTTAAAAAGCACAAATGCAAACCAAAATGGCAATAGTGCAGGACACCCTGTTTTAATTAATTTCACTGATTTACACCATAATTAATACTTACTACTTTTGCAAGAACAGCTTGTGGGCCCACTTGGAAATGAAGGTGGGCTCAGAAGGAGTGTGGGCAGGGAGGTGGGAGCCCAGGCTGCAGCATCCACCCCAGCTCACTGCACCTCTGCATGACTTCCTCACTTCCCGGGAGGAGAGCTGGGCAGGACAGAAATCTGCAGCACAGACCCACGGCAGCTTCCGCAGTGGTTGTGAAATCACACTCTGCAGTCCCCCTGTGAAGCTGGCCTTTGCTTTTATTAGAAAGGTTTTAAAGTATCCCAAATTGGAACACAACGCTTAGTTGCTACATTAATTTGAAATAAAAGGGGTTTTATAGCAAAAAACGATGGTTTTCATTTGATTCATCTGTAATAGTTCAATTTCTCTGTTTTCAGTACAGAGAAATAAATCACCATTATGTGCTGATTTCTCATTATGCTTGTTTATTGTGGTGTGATGGTTTGTTCTGCTTTCAAGTGTCATTAATCCCCAAGAAGTAAATCAGAGTTTCTGAATAAGCTTTTCTTTGTCAGGTTTCACTGGGGTTTAATCCTCGGCATCGTTAAAAAGGCTTTTCTTTTTATGGAGGAGCCTTGTTAGCAATTACAGCATGCAGACAGTAAAAGTTCAGACATTGTAGTTGTCGCCTGTTAGAACTTACATTTCTCATTTCCCCTTCTCCTTCTGCCATCTGTAGCTGTCTAGGGCTTGGGGTGAGACATAGACACAGTGGTTTGACTGAAAAGGGTGAGCAGAGGAGGAGCTGTGCTGTGACCTGGTCTGGAGCTCCTGTCTGACTCTGGCTCTGCCACTCACCCGTGCAGTGGCTTTGGGGGAGTTTCCCAGCATCACCAGCTGGAAATAACCACACGTAGCATTTAGTCTTGGGTGGTGTAGTCTCATGTGTCTGTGCAGGGGAAAATTTAGGCTTTCAGTGCAGGAAGGCTTGCTTCAGAGCTGACAGCAAGACAGAAGAGACTCATTAAAGCAAAACAAAACAAAATCCTAAGACAACCCTCAGTAAAACCACTGTGTCAAGGGCTGTCACGAACCACATTTCCTCCCTGCTTCTTTACCTGCTCTTCCCAAGCAAAGACTGTAGCACGTCAGCCAAGAGACAAATAATTAAAAACATTTCCAAACTGTGTTCCTGAGAGGTATCAACAGTGAGGAGTCTTGTTTGATTAATGGTCCTGCATTTAGGAGAGGGAGGATTTTTTTCTCTGTTCCCTTCTCTGTTTCTGGAAAATGCTATCAGTGTTGTGGGTCCCAGATTAATTGCAACAAAATTGAAAATCTGAGGCAGTGTGTGGCAGACGTGGTTTTTCACTAAAGCTGGCCTCAAAGGAAAAACTCCAGAAGGCCATCAGGCACTTGGACAGGTTTCACACCTTGAAAAGTTGCTGGTGGTAGAGTTTCTGCTCCGTTGGAAACAAGGGATGCTCTGATGGCATTTGGGGCAGTGATAAACCCATAGACAGAGGCAGAGGAGTCCACACTGAGAGGACAGCATACATTAAAAGACTTAAGATTTCACAAGAGGAACTGAATGTTTTAGTAGGATTCTTACTTTCTACTTTGTACAAAAGGACTCATGACCTGCACAACAGGGGTTTTTTTCAGTTTAGGGCTAGTCTTTGGACCTCACAATGATGCTATGCTGCTGTGATTTTCTTTCTAGACTTCTTATTTATGGCTTTATATCTAAAATTTCCACTTAAACAAAATTTAGCTTGATGAAAATACCATTCAGCCTTGGTTTGGGAGAGAGGTAGAGCCTTTCTGTTGACTGCAGATTGAGATGCAAGTTCAGACACTGAACTTGGTGTGGATGTGTGAGGTTGATGCAAAATGAATGTATGGGATGGGCAAAAGGATCTCTGAGGAGAAGGGCTGGGCGTAAAAAGGCATAGATGGGGCTATGTTGCAGCATCCTCAGAAGTGCCTCTGATGCAGGAGGGATGTCTGTTGCTGGAGAGAGTTTGCCATTAGATTTAAAGAATGGTCATTCACTCTTTGATTGAGACCACTACAAGGGATAAAAAATTACACACCTGCTCCATGCTGTCCTGAAATGTACCCTCCAGTCTGCAAAAATAAAACAAGAGCTGATGACTTTTTGATAGGTGTTGAATGTTTTATCACAATATCTACTATCTGCAGAACAACCTTGCTAAAAAACTGCAGAAAATGTAAATGACATGTTATGAATAGGCAAATGATCCCCAGGCAATAATGTGTGCTGAATAACCTTTGTACCTTAGCAAACTGCCAGCTCTGCAGTGAAACCTGGTAGCTGAATAATGCATTGGGTTTGATGCTGCATCTGGCTCTGGACATGGAAAGCAAGATCAGTCAGCCCTGGCAGTGGGACTGCTGTGTGGAGGATGACACTGGAAAAGGTTCAACCACAGCAACCACAGCATCTCAATGCCATTGGAGAGCAAATTTTCACTACAAAACGATGCTCAGGACAAGCTGATTTGGTCTTCTCCAGTCCCTTCATGTTCTCTTTTAGAAACAAAGCAGCCTTTCAGGACCATTTGTTGAAAGCAGAATGTGCCACTGCTGCTAGGCCTGGAGGAAAGACAAACCATCCTCTTATGATAAGGATTAACACTGCAGCAGTGTCTACCAACACCAACATGAAAGAACACAACCTCACTGTGGGTCTTATTTTGGGCTTCTGAGTGTTTCTGTCACTCTCTATGTCATCAGAGCTGTTTCAGAACATATTTTCAGCTGTTTCAGCCACAGTGGATATTTTTAAAAATTCTTTCCTATTATGCTATTCTGCTACTGACTGAAAAAAGTGAAAGGGTAAGGCCAGCTTTCAAAGGGATGCATACTGTGTCTGCTTCAATGAAATCAATATGTTAGTCTCCACCTACTCTGGCCTGGGGTTGTTTTGTGAACTACGTATCAGAAGAACATCGTATCATTACAAGCATTTGAAAATTATTCTCTAAAATCAATGTGCTATTTTCTCTTAAGCTTGCATTTAGCAAAATCTTCTCAGCATTTCTTCCCTCTGAAAAAGTTAGTGGCTATTAATTATGAGAGAAATGCATCTGAAATTATTTTCTCTAGTGACACGGATTCATCTGTTCTATGGCCCACATAATTCTGTTTTTATCACAGTGACATTCCAGAGGTTACACCCAAGATAAATTTATCTTGATGTATACTATGTCATTTATCCATGCAAATATGGGAGTAAGGGGAGGATGAGCAAAATCTGGCTGCTGCTGTGGCTGTGCACATGCTAGAAAATCTGCTGGCAGCAAATACGGCACATGGTGAAAAGTTAGTTGGCCTGATTCTGTCTTTTCCAGAAAGTCAGAGCAAGGCAGGCGGCCCTGAGTCCCTCGAGCCGGCAGTGCCGAGCGTGGGGCTGGTGGGTGTGTGTGCTGCCCGTGCTCCTGCAGCCACGGGGCAGCCCTGCCCAGCACCAGCCAGCACTGCCCATGATGCCAGTGTCTCACAGAGCCCATCTCACAGTCAGCTGAACCGGGGCTGAGTGGAAATGCAGCACTTCCAAACACACCTTTGGTGCCACGCTTAGGGCAGTCATCTCTGCTACTGCTGCTCCCCCTCCTGTGACCAACATTGTGAAAGCTGCTGCACTGGGCTGTGACCAGACAGACACAACCACCCCGTGTAGCTACAGGAACAGAAACCTCCTCGTGTCCCTCTAATACCCAGGTGTTAACTTCAGAACTGCTCAAGGGTCGTGTCCTCATCCACTGAACTGACAAAAATTGCCATCCTCCCTCTCTGCCTCCCTCAGCAATTTCCCATTGTGGACTTTTTATTTCTTTCTCCAGCAATGGTCTGCAACCTTGCATTGTGCTAACAACACACATCAGATTGATGGCCATGCCACATGGGGTGGGGAGCAGGGGTGCCTTAGTGCAGCCACCATCCTCCTCATGGAGATTACAGTCATCAATTTCCATCTTCTGTGAGCATCAACAACATGATTTCTGGCTTTAGGAACATCAGCTGATTCCCAAGGCTGAACAGGTTTTCATTTGGCAACAATTACTCCACCCCTACCATCAATGCTATAAAAATACATCAGCAGCAGGTAATTTGCTTTGGTTCTATAATAAATGAGCCTGAAATTACATCTTTTCCTTTGCCACATCAGATTGGTACCCAGATTGGTACCTTTTGATACTTTATATATGCCTTATGGCTTTCAATCCAATAGCACAGCCATCTCTTTTGCTGGCTAATCAGAAGCATTATTGTTCAACACTGGTTTTTTTTGGGAAAAAAGAGAAATTTCAAACCTTAATTAGATACGGTGTGAACCAAGCCTGAAATTTCAAAATAATAGAAGAAGCAGATCTATTTGCAGAGCAGCAGGCTCACAGCCTTGTTGCTGTTATCCTGCACCCCATCCAGCAGCACTGATCCCTCCTCCTTCCTTGTGACTCTTCCTGTGTATTCCCCCACCCTGTTTCCACTTGGCTGCAGGCTCAGGGTCTCCATTCATATGTGGTTCCTATTTCATAGCTGAGCTGGTCTGCAAGCACACACAGTAGGAGCTGCCACACTTTAATCTGAATTTGAACATCTATTTCTGTCAGGGAAGACCTTTGCCAGGGTAGAGGGGATGGGTGGGGATCCTGACAGGGAAAGGGGACACCCTGGAGGAAGCAGCTGGGGACCGTGAGGTTGAGGCTAATCCCTCCTGAAGCATCAGGCCCCACAGGCTGCAGGTACATCTCTGCTGCAGCTGGTAGATCCCTAAGCTGAATAGCTCTGAGCTGAACCTTGCAAGGGCTTTTCAAACACTCATTCCCCAAATGGTTCTAAACAATGCCTGTGATTACTCCAGAACCATGACCATAACACTTGGAGGAGGAAGAAAGGCTTAATAAACCCTAATGTGTTTTTTAGCAGTAATTCACAGCAGGGTCTGTGGCTGAGCCTGCCAGCTGCCACAGTCTGCATGGGTTGCATTTAGCCAAGCCTAAAAGCAGGAGCAGTATTGGCTCTAGAGAAACCTACTAGTCCCTCCTATTGTCTAGAAAAATGAATTGCTTTAAAGTAATGCCTGGAAATTGTGTGCCAGTCACATGCTAAACAGATAAGCAGCAGAGTATAGGTTTGTTCAATGAATTTCCAAAGCTTTCTCACTGAGATATAATTCTGTTGGAATTCCTATTGAAAAAGGGGCTGATTCCTCCCTGTTTTCTTCCAGGTGATGGTTTGTCCCTTCAGGGACTGTGTAGAGCACTATCCCATCAGGTGTTGTATTATAACATTCAGTTGTGCAAGTGCTAACTGCAGTACTGGAATAGTGTTCATTTCTTTTCACCATAGTGTGTTCTAGATCCATCAGGAGCTGCAAATGTTCTGCGATAACTATGGCTTGTTTCTTTCCCTGATAGTGCTGAGCCTGTTGTGGCTATCAGAGATCTGGCTGTGAAATGTGGCAGATGGGTCTTGGACACCACCATAACATTGTCTAAATTGTCTAATTCTGAGGTGTGCATGGGATCATTGCATGGGCTGTTTCTGTTCTTTCTCAGGCTGATTCCTGAAAATGTTCAGGCAAGGTGGTAACATCATACTTAAATTCTCTTCTGCAGTGTTCATCTACAGCTTTCCACCCAAATATTCTCTTTGCTGGCTCCGAAGTGATTGTTANGGCTGATTCTGTTCTTTCTCAGGCTGATTCCTGAAAATGTTCAGGCAAGGTGGTAACATCATACTTAAATTCTCTTCTGCAGTGTTCATCTACAGCTTTCCACCCAAATATTCTCTTTGCTGGCTCCGAAGTGATTGTTACTTTTTTCCCCTTCTCCAAAGATATGGTCTCAGCTCTGTTCTTTGGGAGACCTTCCTCTGAGAGCAGTGGAGTCACTCCATGGACAGCAGTAGTTTTTAATTTCTGGCCTCACTGATTTGGGTCACTTTAGTGATTATGTACCTGCTGTGTCACCCACCTTGGCTCCACTTTCCTGCCCAGCCAGATGCAAACCCTCTGCTATGGCCTCATGTCTTGTTGCTGCCATGTTTATGTCTACCCTATGCCCTGGTGTTTGTTGTATCTCTCTCTAGAGCCCCAAAATTATGCTTAAGCAGTCTGATTTTTGGAGCAGGGAATTTCATGGAATGGAGTGGAATTTGTCCTTGCAACTGAGGAAAAAACCTCCTACGAAGTCAATGGATGTCTGTCAGCATAAAACAAATTTGAGGGGGAAGAATCTCTTTTCTTCCTCTGCACGCCTCCATCTTTTTCCCTAAAGTGTTGTAAACAGCAAAACTGCTTCTGGTAAGCACTGTCCTGGCACTGGAAATGGCTTTCTGTGGCTACTTACAATTACTGTGCAGATCGATAGGGAATAGCAGCAGTTGTGCAGTGAAGAGTGAATGACATGAAGTTAACTTTCCCTCCCCTGCTGGGATGGATAGTGTACTGTGGCCCTGTCTCCTTATCTTCTTTATACAAGAATCATTTCAAGCTTGATTTTTCTTGATTATCAAAAGAGAAGTTATAGATTTTATTTTACTGAAGCAACCCGAAACATTGCTGCCATTCCGAGGTGTGTCTTCTCATAGTCTACCATCCAAGCACATTTGGAGGCTCACAGATCCCTTCACCATAATGCATTTTATCTTGCTACATTCCACACACACACATATATGTATAAATGNGCCTCTCTCCATCTCTGTGCCTCTAGACTCCTTTCCTTTCCTTAGGATAGAGGTCTGAGAGTGGAAATGTTTGGTCTTGGACTGCAGTACAAAACCTTCTGTCAGTTTGTAGTACTTTATGTTCAGCTTCACCTGGAGTAAAAGTGGGCTTGAGAACATCAACATCTTGGGAAAAAAATCTGGGAGCTGATTGATCTGCAGCACTAAGGGCTCACTGTCATTCTGGGGTATTTGGGTGCTCATAGAGAGTATTTACTGCAGGGATTCTGATCTGTAAGACATGAACTGCCTGTCTGTTGCAATGGTGCGTCTCATGTCAAGGGAATGGGATGCAATAGATCAGAGTTAAATTAAAACACATTTCATGTATTTATAAATGAGCAGTGGTATCCGTTTTCCTGCTTTGGTGAACCTGACACATATGAATGTACAAACCTCAGTCTCTGGTGGCTGGTATTATTTTAATAGAAAGTGAAAAGCCCAGAGAATATAAATTGCCTGTGTTTCTTCCTGACAAAACTGGACTATATAAACCTGAAAGGAAACACTATACTCGGCAGAATAAAACTTATTCATGTATCGCCTGTTAATCTTTCAACATTAACACTGATCGAAGTTGGGGTTGGTTTTTGGTGCATTTTGGTTTGATTTGGGTTTTTTTTTTTTTT
>VZUA01085970.1:8389-34181 GCA_013401035.1 Horornis vulcanius
TGGGATGTGGGGATGGAAAGGTTTGGGATGTGGGGATGGAAAGGTTTGGGATGTGGGGATGGAAAGGTTTGGGATGTGGGGATGGAAAGGTTTGGGATGTGGGGATGGAAAGGTTTGGGATGTGGGGACGGCAAAATGGGTGGCTAAGAGTTCGGGTGAGAAATAACATACATGTCCATTGACAGAATCCACCCAGCAGCAGAAGGAAAAATGTCTGATGGAAGATGGACAGACTGACTCTGCTGGTGTGGAGAGTGCAAGATGCAAAAGAAAGAGTCTGTCACTGCAGGGTGTTGATTGTGGCAAGTCCAGTGTGCTGGATGGCACGTGTGTTGTAAGGCCATCCAACAATGCACCCCTAAAAGCTGACTGCAAAGAAAATAGCAGGCAGCCAAAACAAGATGCACTTTGTGATGAGTCTGATGGTGATGGGATGCTTCTCAAGAACGCTAATGAAGAAAATATTTATGTACTGGATGCCACAAAAGAAGGAAATGTGGGTCGTTTTCTAAATGTAAGTACTAAGCTGTATGGGTTCGCTTTGTTTTCTCTGCAAATACATAATTTACTTATTTAAGCTTAAACTATGAAGTTTTTGCACATAAACAGTCTGGGTGGTAGGCACATGACAGTGGAGGCACATGTGGTGTTCCCTGCCATTACAGGTGACAGGACAGTAGGCTGGGTTACAGCAGCTATTTGTGCCTCCATAGGCTGATAATGCTGTGTACCAGCTGCAGTTTTTGACACCACTGGGTTCCTGAGAGACATTCCCCAGTAATGAGTGACATCTTTTTCGTGATGGCCTTTTTTAGAAGTTCAGAGAGCAAATGGCCTGTTTTGTTGAGCCACATGCCTTCTCCCAGCTTTGTTTACTTTGTTCCCCAGCCATTGTGAGTTCTGGTTTGTGCTGGTTTAGGACATGTGTTGTGTTGTTTTACAAAACTTCCCTACTGTTCAGTCATAGGTTCAGAAGGTGGTGTGTCATACTGAGTGTGTGTTTGCTAACTAAGTCTCTCAATTTTGACTTGCCAAGAAATAAATAGCAATCAATTGCCAAGTACCTCCAGCTAAGACAAATGGTTCATAGACACAGCCACAGCTACCCTGCAAATAATTTCTCTTCATTGGCATGAATATGTCTTACAGCAAAGCCCCTGCATATGTTTAAGCTGTTCTTCCTTGCATAGGTAATATGGTGTTAATATTAGTAGTTCATATTGCAGAAGCCTTCCTTCTGCTCCCATGAGCATTCACATGTTCCTATGCATCTGAGGGACCTTTCACCTCCTCTGCTTGGCCAACACACAGTTGTGTAATCCATTGCCTGCTCCCTGGCACTGCTGCCCTGGCAATGCCATTGGGTGATAAACTTTCCATGTGGGCTGGAGAAGGGAAAGAAGAAACTACCTTTACTGGTGACAGATACCCAACACAAAATAGTTTTTTCAGCCAATGATGTGGTGTTGGACTGTTTCTTATTCAGATTTTCTGTTTTACAGCACAGCTGCTGCCCAAATCTCTTTGCACAAAGTGTGTTTGTAGAAACTCACAACAGAAGTTTTCCATGGGTGGCGTTCTTCACAAACAGGTGAATTTATGAAAGTTTAATGTTGTTCATTCAAGGCACTAGGAGGAAAAAACACAGTGCTTACTTATTAGGGCATAATTACACTGAGGAGTGGGGCAGATCCTTAGATCATAAAAGCACAAAACTGCCTTCTTATAGGTGACTTCTTATTGTGCACTAAAGACAGAAGAAATACAGCTCATTGGTTATCACTAATGTGTTTTGCTTCAGTTTTGCACTGAAATGTAAAGTAGGGAAGGTTAATTTTGATGTGTCCACTTCAGTGATAATCTTCTTCGGTGGAGAAATAGATTTAACTCAGCATGGTCATTCAGAAAGCCAAGACTCACTCATCCCACTGTTGTGTCTCAAGGAATGGCCACCAGATCTGTGTCCTATAGGCTACAGATTGAACCCCACAGGTTATTAAGGTTGAGACACTTTGTGGGCCAAAGAAGCTGGCTTCAGTCCTTTCCTCACAGCTATCAAGACAAGCAGGACTTTGTGTAGCCCCGCATGTCCTGGGGATGTGACAGTAGGATACTGAGACGTGAAAATTTGTTCTGAAAGTAGAAGATGCAGATATTTCCTTAGTGTCTTACAGAAAGAGAGGTACAGAGAGCTGGTGCCAGTGAGACACAATATGACAGCAGCTCAACCCAGGAGAGGAAAGATGAATTGTATGTATAAATTTAACTGACACACATGCCAGCAGTACTACTAGGTGAGAACAGAACAGAGAGGAGAGACTTCCCGCTGACAAACCGCTTCCAGGGAGCACTGATCTTCTATGGAGCCTTGCAGCTCTGCTCCATACTGACACAGATGCTGTGGATTGCACTGGGAGGTCTCCAAGAACTGTGAAGACAGTGTTTTGAAATCTGTCCAAAAAAAGATTTTGTTTTAGCAAGACTCTTTCTTGCGCAGGTACTTAGTAAAGAAGTGTAGTGGGGACTGAGGCCACTGGAGAGAGACAACAGTGACCAGCAAGGACACTTAGGGAAGAAGATTGTTGAAGGAGAGTTCCCCTCAGTGGCTCTTCCATTTTCTGGGCATCACCTTTTTACAACTTTTCTAAATTAAGGACTTCATCTGAGTCATTGAGCTTAACTGTGTACCTTCCATGAACTTCCAGTCACCTTTTTATTTATTTTGCATATTTCTACAACAGCCTCTAGAACATCTCAAGTCAGTAAGTCCCAGGCTGCAATTATGTGCTGTATGAGAAGTCCTCGTTGTTTGTTGTCAGTCAGCTGCCTGGGAATTCACTGGATGTCCCCTATACCATATCCAGTGAGAAACATCAGCTAATTACTCTCTTCATCACAATTATCATATTTTATTGCATTTTCCATCAGTTGTCCCTCAGCATCATAGTCTCAGGTATTTAGTTTGGTGTTCATTTTGGACAATGAATTTCCTACCTTAGACATTTCTTCTATTGTACTACCATAGCAGCTGGTTCATGAGGAGCATGTGTTTAATTCCAAGTTTTGGGCTTTGTGCACATAGTACAATTGCATTAAAAGGTAGCCTGTCAGACCAAAGATGACAGTCTTCAATAACATATCTAGAGATCTGTTCAAACTTCAGTGATGCACATAGGAAAAATAGCAGAACTGTGTTATTCATTTAGATGTATCACTTCACATGGTTTTACTTTTTTGGGGGGAGGGGGATGTCTTGGGGTTTTTTTGTTTGGTTTTTGGTTTTTGTTTGTTGTTTTGTTTTTGGTTTTTTGTATGGTGGGCTTTGGATTTGGGAGGGTTTTTGTTTGATTTTTGTTTCCCAGAATTTCCCTCTAAGTTAGAGCACATTGTTTAGACTCCAACCCTTTTTGCAATCTCCATAGCAATTTTCATAGGCAAAGTAACACGACTGTGCCAGCAACTCCTTGTATCCCTTGTTTCACTCCCAGCAAGCTGCCTGTGTGATGCTCCCCACCCCCTACAGCTTTTGGGATTGCATATGTGTTTTTGGTGACAAATTGTTAGCACAGCACCATCTCACTTAGTTCACGCAAATTGGCTGTTTTATTTCTTAGACACGTGAAAGCTGGAACCGAACTCACATGGGATTATGGTTATGAAGCTGGAAGCATGCCAGAGGCAGAGATTTCCTGTCACTGTGGAGTTCAGAAGTGCAGGAAAAAAACCTTATAGGCAAAGCTTTCCTACAGTCAACACATCTTGTTCCTGGGAATTCATTTACTAGAAGGGATGACTACTGAGCGAACAGCCCGCAAGTCCATGGTGCTAATGCATTCAACTAAAATGCCTTTCACCTGATGATTTTTTAGATTTACATTTAAATGTCACTTTTGTAGTTTACAAAATTAGAACTGTTTGTACTAAGGACAGGCATCAAACCTTTCCTAAGTAATTTCTGCTCTCCTGGTCTTCCTCCTCCCTGCTTCTAATCGACAAGCAAAGTTCATAGTGCACTGGAAGAATTCCTGCTCCATGCCATCTACAGCAGAGACACGACTGATGAGAGCAACAGTTCCTTGGTGCTTTCTGTGCCCCTCCACACTGCTGTGTTAGCAAAACTCTGGTTTCTGAAACTCATTATGAATGCAAGACTGCCTCTCTGGGCACTAGGAATTGTTAAAATACACCTAAGCCTGTTTGATCCGGTGGGACAGATAGTCCTGAACAGAGACAGAATTAAACAAAACAGTTCTGCAGAGCTGTGTTTGTGCTACAAAATGAGCTGGACAAGTCCTGCTGCAGCAGGAGAGAAATGACTGTGTTTTGTTGAATTGCAACCCTCTCCACAGAGGAGAAATCCTTGACAAATCCAGTGTACCTCATCTCAGTGCCATATTGTGTATGGGACAGATGGGCCACAGAATTCCTTACCACATGGTTTGTTGGTCAGAGAGAAACAAGCTACATTAGGAGACATGGAGTGCAAATGCTCAGGAGGTGGCTCTGAAGTGGAGCAAGGGATGGGTGTGCAAGTGTGTGGCTTTTGAATTTGTTGGAGCCTTGGGCAAGCAAGGAGGTGTCGCACATGAGCAATTTAGATGCTTGAAGAACCACTGCCAAAGGTTTTTAAAAAATGGTTTTATTAAAAATGTTGTAAAAGTAAGATTTAAAACTTTGATAGCAAAGTTTACTCTGTTACTGCAGAGGATATGATAATGATTTAAAGTTACCAATACAAAATCTAGTGGCACCGTAGTACAAGGCTGTGTGTGATATCAGTTCCTTACCAAGAGACCTGCAGTTGATCCAGGATCTCACAGCCTCGAGGAGTAACATTGAGAGCATCCCAGCTCACAGGGGGGTCACTGCTGTACAGCCAGCTGATTAGCATGAGAGCTAAAAAAAGGCTCACTCAGGCTGTCATTTATGGAATAAAGTGGTTGGCTTGAAGTCAGATTACCTTTGTTGGAGAAGGTAAACATGAGAGTCTTGTACCTGCACCTTTCTTTGTTCCTTGAACAATGAACCTTGGAAGAACCAAGAATCAGTAGTGGTTCATGTGTTAATTGCATGGTGGTGTGCCAGATTCCAAGTCCATACGCCTCAGTGCTCACCATGTCACCCTGCTCCTGTGGGGGTTTTCAGAGAAATGGTTGGAACAAATGAAGGTCTTGGCCTAGTTATGTCCAAGCCTATACTGCAAAATGAAGGAGAAGCAGGAACCAGTTCTCAGCCCTGAGACCAAGAGGCAATGGCTTAGGGTTTTGTTTTAATTGCATTGTATCTGTGCTGTGTAACTGTGGACAAACATGGTATCTGTGACCCTAAGTGGTGGGGATTTTTAGTTTGTTTTGGATGCTTCAAGCTTAAA
Source organism: Horornis vulcanius (assembly GCA_013401035.1). NCBI lineage: Eukaryota > Metazoa > Chordata > Aves > Passeriformes > Scotocercidae > Horornis > Horornis vulcanius. Next base: position 13,761 of record VZUA01085970.1, read on the forward strand.
AATCATGGGGTTGTATTGTAACACGTGATGCTCTTGAATTTTTCAAGTTTCAGCATGCATGAGGACTTTTCAGCGTGTTAAAAGCAGACCTTTAACAAAGACAACAGATCTGTGAACCATTCTGCTTACAGTGAAACCTAAGATCTTCTCTCACACAACTCTGAGAGTTTGGCACATCCATCATGCAAACCTGTCCTTGGCTTTGGTCCCAGCCATTGCACTCTGGGTTTGTGTGGGCTGTCACCACCCATCTTCAGGGATAAATGCAGAAGAGCCATGTTACCCAGTGTTGGTGCAGTACCTCTTCAGAAGGTCAGAGCCACTCACTCCTGCCCTGATCAGCCCCTGTGTTAGCTGAAGACAGCACTCAACTCCTTTGCTTTTCTGCTTTGCTTCACTGAAGATCTGTCTCTACTCAGAGGGAATGTGCCTTGGGGGAAGGAACATCTTTTGTTGTTAACCAGAGATGTGCCAAAGTGGATGACAAACCCTCGGGTAACCCAGGAGTGGTATTAGCCTTTTAAACGAATGGAAATGCAGAAAACATCTGTGTCTATGCTTGACTTGAATGTGGAAAAGATGGGAATGTTGTTAAAGCATCAGGAGTGGGGAAAAAGAAGGTACATTTTACTACTGTTGATTTTATATTCCAGATCAGTGGTAGGAATTAATGATACTGGGCTGGTGAGGTAAAGCCCTGTTTCTTAATACAGGAAAACAGACCTGATATTTCAAAAGAGGCAGCACTTTCTTGCTCCATGTGGTCTGCAACTCTGGGAGAGCCTGCTGTGAGGGTAATGTCACAGAAGGTGTGTGTATGAGAGGGCTTTTTGGCTAGCTGGGCTTATCAGATCTGTCTCCAGGCTGGTGCTTCTTCATCTTCCTCCTCCAGACCAGAGATCATAACCTATCCATGAACAAAATCACCTTACAAGGTGTGATTTCTGCCTGCTTCTGTAGTATTACAAGTTCTGCTGAGTGTGTCCTGCAAGGATCCTCTGCAGGTAATGGCCACAGGATTACGATAAAGAGCTCTCTCTCTTCTGTTGACTGTTCCTCTGCTTATCACAGCTCACAGATGGGGATATCTCTAAGCACAGCCTCTTCTGTCAGCTGTGCTTTAGCAGAGCCGTGTGTAGAAGCACCAAGCACAAGCACTGATGGAAAAACAGGTGAAGATATTCCTAGTGAAGTACTCAAAAGCACCTGTGGAATTACACATTTGGGACTTCTCATCAGCCTGTTGGGGGCATCATAAATGAAGAGTACTTGATGGAAGTTAGTTGTATTGAGATGTGAATTTCAGCTCTTACAGTGAGCAAGACGGTCCCTATGGAGGGACAGTAGGGATGTGGGGATGTATAAGGGCTCCATGGATATAAATATTAGTGCCCAAGTAAGCATACAAAAGCAAAGACAGATGAAGGTCGCTTACAGCATAAGTATAAAAGAAACTGAACTGAAGCATATTAACTGATTTTTTTTTATTACGATAAATCACTGACCATTAATTTCCAGCTCTTTGTATTTCTCAGAATTATATGGCTTGATAGTGCAACAGTTTGGAAAAAGAGCTCACAAGGGTTTTGGACTTGATTTTTCTCCACAGAGAAGTTTTTCCTGTGTTGAAGAACAGACTTCTGTTAGGAAGACTTTACTAGCTTAAGATTTATGGACTTGTGGGTGCTTGAATCATGTTGACTCATTTGGGTATCATCTAAGTAATAAATCTGGGAATTGGAATTGTGTAGCAGCATTTGGCTAATAGATGTAATATAATTCCAAGCCTGGACACAGGGTTGACCGTAGCTCTGATATGCTACATCAGGGCAGGTGCCAAGGGATTTGGGAAACCAGTTGGAATGATGTCAGCAGTATGAAAAGCCAAAGCTGATCTAGCTGGTAAAGGGAACTGATCTTCAAAGCTCCATGTTGTGTTTGGTGTGGCCTCCTGATGAGCCACCTTTTAATGTGGTTGGTGAGCTTGCTGGGGGAGGTTCAACATGACCAAGTGCCAGGTCCTGCACTTTGGCCACAACAACCCCAGGCAGTGCTACAGGCTGGGGGAAGAGTGTCTGGAAAGATACCTGCCAGCAAAGGACCTGGGGGTGCTGGTCGACAGCAGCTGAACATGAGCCAGAGTGCCCAGGTGGCCGAGAAGGCCGATGCGCCCTGGCCTGTATCAGCAACAGTGTGGCCGGCAGGACCAGGGATTGGGCCCCTGTACTTGACCCTGGTGAGGCCACACCTCGACCCTGTGTTCAGTTTTTGGGCCCCTAAAACCAGGAAAGACGTGGAAATGCTGGAGCGTGTCCAGAGATGGGCAGCAGAGCTGGGGAAAGGTCAGGAGCACAACTCCTGTGCGGAGCTGCGGGTGGAGCTGGGGATGTTTAGTCTGGAGAAAGGGAGGCTCACGGGTGACCCTACCCCTCTATAGAACTGCTTGAAACGAAGGCGTAGCCAGGGCGGAGCTCGGCTTCTTGGCAGGATAGGAAGCTCCACCCAGGGAGGTTTAGGTGGGACAGTAGTTCTGTTTCTGAAATCAGTGAAAAGTGAACACGGGGCTAGGGAGAGCTGCAGGATATCGCCTTTCCCATGGTGAAAGCCCTCGGGAAATGGCTATCCGACGGCAGCCCGCGGCAGCCCCTGACACGGGCACCACAGCCCGGTACCGGGTCCGTGACCCCGGCCCGCCCGAACTGGGGGTTGCCCGACCGCGCCTCCCTTATGACGTCACGCGCGCCTTCCCGCCAGCCAGGCCAGGGCCGCAGCCAATCAGCGCCGCGCGCGTGCGCGGGGCGGAGCGTCGGCGGCTGCCACCGCGCATGCTCCATGCCCCGGCGGGGCACGCACACTTCCGCGCGGGAGAGTTGAGGGCGGGGGAGGGGGCGGCGGGAGTGGCGGCTCGCGCTGGCCGGTAAGTGCCACCGCGGGTACGCGGGGCGGGGGGAGCGCGGGGAGCGCGGAGCCTCCTCAGTGCCGGTCACGCACCCCCGCTCCCCCCCCTGCAGTGTCAGTGAGCGGACCCTGCCGGGGCTCGGGCCGAGCGGGGGGGCCGCGGGGCGGCACCGGGACTTCCGTGAGCGGGACTTCCGTGAGCGCGGCCCCGGCGGGGCCGAGGAGGTACTAGGAAGAAATTCTTTACTTGTGAGGGTGGCGTGGCACCGGCACGGGTTCCCCAGAAAAGCTGTGGATATCCGATCGCTGGCGGTGTTCAAGGCCGGCTTGGATGGAGCTCTGAGCAGCCCGGGCTAGCGAAAGGTGCCTTGCCCGCTGCTGGGGGATTAGAACGCGATGCTCACAAGTGAAAGGTGATCAGAAGGACAGCTTTCTTTGTTGGCTCTTGTTCCTTGCGAAGTCTGGGTGTGTTTGTTTTGTAATGGCATGGGGAGGATGGAGAAGTGAATGTCGGTCGTGTTTTTCCATGACATCTCCAGCCGTCCTTCTTTCCCCACAAAGCGCAAATGAGGGACACGGTGAGTGTGGGGTAACAGGTGCGTGATTTCTTTCTTTCTTCCTACTTCCATAGATCCAATCCTGTACTGCGCTGGAAGGAAGAGGAGAGCAGAGCAGGAGCTGAGGCAGTGGGTTTCAATAGCGTGCTGGAAGTCAGGGGATTTGGGTTCCTTTCCTTATTCCCTGTGAGAAACGAACCTCACTCTTTAAAATTTTTAAAAGTTTAATAAGGGATAAAAGGGACAGTAACAGCGCTGGGTGTGTAGCCGTAGCCGGAGGCACGTCGGCTAACCATAGCAACTCTTCTTATATGCTTTTTCTATTGCATTGGTCAAATATATATTCATAAAGATTGTACGTGTTCAGACGTTTCTTTAAGGTCGTTTACATGTTCCGGGAACTCTTTAGCTTGGTTCGACCCCTGACCCACCTTTTTGGAGTACGTGCAGTAATGGTGATGCCGTTTTGAGGGCCGTGTGTGTAACTTCCTCACAAGGCCCCTGTTCCGTGATTTCAGCAGGCAGCTGTTATCCATAGTCAAAGGGTCAGTGGCAGGGGTCCTCATCACATCCGTTCCTTAAACGTTATCTGACCGTGCAGACGGTTTTGGCTATTTCCACAAGTACTTTAAATCAACATCAGCTATTTCACTTATACATCTGAGTTGTTTTCATTATTGTCAGTTAGTTACAAAAATCAAGCATTAGTTATTATTTCACAACTACAGCTACTTCTGCAAAAGTTAACATGATAATGCACAATACATAGCATTGACTTTAACATTTGTAAAAGCCAAAACTAGGTGTTTATCACACTGTCCATAACTAAATTATCATCCATAAATGATGTTCTGAGGATATGAGCTACACAGGGGCATTGGCAACAAAAAGCTGACAAATTATATTATGTCAAAAGCAGTTACAAGTGATTACAAACTGTACTATATCAAAATGATTTTGTTTAATAATAATTTACAAAAGCCAGTACATAATAGCGAAGGCAACAACCAGCTAGTTATTTATAACACTTCCTTACGGGTATACAAAGAGATTCTGTTCCTTTGCCAGCTCCTGTGTAAAAGGTGGATATTTACATACAAATGCTTTCAGAACTGGGTCTGGAGAGCAAGTACTTAGAGAAACTGGTAATGGTTCAGCAGGGTTGCTGAAAGTGGCGCAAACACTGAGCTCTTGCCAGCACTGTTCTCCCTTTTTACTTTCTGTTTCCTTTCCCGTTGTCTTCCCTTTAGTCACTGTTACGAAAAAATGAAAAAACAAAACCAACAGCCCTGCTTCTAGGAAATGGCACAGGTACAGGAGAAGCAGCCAGGTGTGACTGTTCTCTAAGCTGCTGCTCTTCCTTCTGTTTTGCAGCGTCATTTGTTCTGTCATGTGTGGAGGGCAGCAGAAGGGCCCCTAAATCTTACAGCTGAATTAGGCCCCCTGGGTTCCCTGAGGTGGTGACAGTGGAAACGAGAGGTTGCAGAAGGAACAGCAAGGGATTGACTGTAAAACAGCAGGTGAAAATCCAGCATTGATAAGTGGAAGCTGGTGGACGTGGCAGAGAAACAACCACAGTGCAGATGCCCTCCCTACTTAATCTGATACCACTTAAGAAAGAGATCTGGGGAACTGTAGTACTCTGTAATACTGGTCTAGTTGACAGGGTGGTGCTGGGTCGTTGTTTGGACTTGTTGATCTCAGAGGTCTTTGCCAACCTAGTTGATTCTATGACAAGTATGTGACTCTCACTGAAAGGCATCCCTTCTTGGGGGGGCCAGGAGGACAAACCTGTGGATCTGCCCCTATGATTTCTGTGTTGAATTCTCACCCTCCAGTTAGGTACAAATCAGAGTACTTTTGTACCTTCCATTGTTTGTGGTCGCATTGCACGGAATACCCTGGAGGTGCAATTGCTGCAAAACATTTCCTGGTAAGCAAGGGAAAGACCAAGGCCACACGGCTCCCACGCTGCCTCACATTCCTCCCCAGACCTGTGGCAGCACAAACCACCAGCCCTCCACCCAGTTTTGTCTGCTCTGACCACCATGGGCCCCACTGGTTGTTGAGCTTTGTGGGTTTTTTGCTCCTGTGTGCTTTCAACAGTAGTTCTCTGGAAGTGTCAGCTCTGCACTCAGCAGCAGGCTAAAACGTGATTGGATTAGGGAGAATTATTAAGGAAAGAAGAAAAATACAGAATGATGTTGTGACTTTGTAGTGTAAATGGTAGCCCATCCTTTCGGAGGTGGTTTGCTCCTCTTTGAGTGTAGCTGGAGGAGTAGAGAAGGGATAGAGAAGTGACAGAGGTGAGTAAAACCACAGACCAGCTTCTGTACAAAGAAGGCCTAAATAGTTTCAAATTCCTTGACTTTAGAAAGAGGCAGTAGGAGAAATAGTAATGGAGTAGTGCTGTCATGAGTGTTACTGAAAAGAGTGGAGCAAGGAGCAAGGATTTCTTGCCTTTTCAGTCAGATCCAAGGGTGTTGATTGGAATCCCTGAGTGGCATGCTTAAGCCCTGCAAAAGGAAGGCATTGTTCAGATGAAATGTAATTAAACTGTGAAACTGGAAAGCTGCCCTTAGCCTCTCCCTTCCTGCGTAGGAGCAGCCAGCCAGCTCCATTGCTCTGTTTAGCTCCGTATCCTCTTCCTGGTAGTACTGGATGGCAGAAAGCTTGGGAACAGCACAGGCTACCATGGGGGTGCGGTGGGTTTGCCTGACCCAGTTTGGGTGGTTGGAGGGCTACAGGGGTGGCTTCAGTGAGAAGCTGCCAGAAGCTTCCCCCTTTCTGGGCAGAGCCAATGCCAGCCAGCTCCAGGACTGACCCTCTGCTGGCCAAGGCTGAGCCCAGCAGGAATGATAGAAACGCCTCTGTGGTAACACATTTAAGAAGGGAAGAAAAAAGTTATTGGGGAGATATAATTGTGGGCAGAGAGGAGTGGAGTGGGTATATGTGAGAGGAGCAGCTCTGCAGACAGTGAGGTCAGTGGAGAAGGAGGGGCAGGAGGTGCTCCAGGCACCAGAGCTGGGATTCCCCTGCAGCCCCTGGTGCAGCCCAGGTGAGGCAGCTGTGCCCCTGCAGCCCATGGAGCTCCATGGGGATGCAGAGATCCACCTGCAGCCTGTGGAGGAGGTGGATGCCTGAGGGCCGCTCTGACCCCATGGGAGGCCCCTGCTGGAGCAGGGTCCTGGCAGGGACTTGCAGATCCATGGAGAGGGAGCCCACACTGGAGCAGTTTCCTTGTTAGACTTGTGCCCCTTAGGGGGACCCACACTGGAGCAGGCTGTGCCTGAAGGACTTCACCCCATGGGAGAGTGACCTGTGATGCAGCAGTTGATGGAGAACTGTTGCCTGTGGAATGGACTCAGGAGAAGTTTGTGGAGCACTGTCTCCAGTGGGAGGAACCCCTCACTGGAGCAGGGGAAGGACTCTCCTTGAGTGTGGCAGGAGCAATGAATGGTGGACTGACCATAACCCCATTCCCCATCTTGTGTCTCTTGGAAGGAGGTAAGAGTTTGGAAAGAAGGGATGGATGAGGGCAAGGTGGTTTTAAAATTTCTCATTATCCTGCTCTGTTTTTGTTAATAATAAATTCAGTTAATTATCCCCAAGCTGAGTCTGCTTTGCCTGTGATGGTATTTGATAAGGGATTTCTCCCTGTCCTTAACCCATTAACCCTTTGTTATATTTTCTCCCATCCAGTTGTGGAGGGGAGTGATAGCATGGCTTGGGAGAGTGCCTGGCATCCAGCCAGGGCCAACCCACCACAGGGGGACAGGATATGGGGCTAAACAGGACAGTAGGTCCAGGCTGGCTGCTTCTGCACAGAGGAATGGCCAAGAGCTCTGCTTCCACTGCTTCAGGATTCCTACAAAGGTGCTGGAGGAATCCTAAGGCTGACCATGATCAAGTGTCTTTTGTTCTCCATCAGCACCAGCATTTCTCCGGAGCCTGTAAGAACACCAGGGACTGTAGACTCCACCTTAAGCCCTCTCCTTAAAAAAATTCCTAGAACTGGATCCTCTGACTGGGCTTGAGCAGGGCCTATGTGTCTGCATCGATTCCAGGTATTGGTTTGCTGCAGAGAGCTTTTCCTGTATTCTAGGCTGTTCAAACTCTAGCTCATTCTTTTGAATTTCTTTTCTATTCTAGTTCTAATATGTCTTTGTGTTTCTGTTTGTTTCTATTGTATTTATCTATTGCTCAGGTTCTGAAACTGATGTGATGGTCAGTGTATAGATGGGTATTGCTTTGCTTACAAGACATAGAAGGATAGAGGGGGGAAAACTCCAGCTGTGTGCAAAGGCAAAGTGACTTCTGATTATAAGTAAATTGTCAATACTGTGAGCCAGAGGGGAGAAAACATAAAAAAATCCTCTTCTACTCTGGTGGTGTTTTCGCTTGGGGCTACCCAGTCTGTTTTATGCAAGGGAGATGGGAACTAACAGAAACAGTTTGTCTGTTGAAACCCAGAAAAAGGTTGCAGGATTTGTTGAACTATGAGATTTCCTGCCTGTTCTGTACTTGGGCCTTTTTACCTCTCACTAGAATAATTGAACTTCAGATCTTCCTATTTCTTTTAACGTAAACAGAGATTTTTTTCTTCCCCCTTGTCATACAGGAGTTGGTGCTGTCAGAGGTGACGTCTCCGGCAGAGGATAGTTTGGAGTATCACGCCTTGTAGGACTGGGAAGTTGTTGAAGATTTCTGTGGTGGACTTGCACAAAAAACACAGACAAAGTAAAATTTCTGTTACAAGTATTCTGGGTTGGTGCTCTAACCTGCTGGTGAGGGATGTATGTAAAGGCTTGTCCAGAAATGCTTAGACTGCTTTTGTGAAGTAAGTAGCTGGCCTCAGAATTTTGCAGCTGCTGGAGAAAGACTGTGTGAAGAAGAGCAATTAAGACACGAGTGGATATGGCCAGGAAAAATAACAGGCGTCCCTGGGGCAATTCCCAGGGCTCAGGGAAAATTCTGTCACTCCTGTTAGCGTTTCACCTTGTTGAGAGAGAATGTTTGAATCTCTCATTTATGAGAGGATTTTCTTGTGCCCCAATGTACTTGCAGACCTCTCCAGACTACTTTGCTACATCCTTCTTACAGTAAGAAATAAGTGTTTCTTCCTTGTCTTCTGTGGACTCCTGGAAGGCACTGGCAAAGCTTGGGTGCAGCTGTTCTTCTGTCCTTTGTTGACTTGCTGACCCACATGTGGCAGCAGTAGGTTAAGAAAACACTATGAGTGATTGCCCTCCTCCAAATAAAAGGAGTTTCTCACCTTAAGGCATGACTTGCCGGGCTGCTCTTGGATCTGGGTTTGGAGCAGATATTGCCAAGCAGGCTTGAAAACTCTTGTATTACCCCTTATGACTTGTTAGTGACTTTGCAAGAGGAGATAAACCACTCTTTCTCCTCGTCCAATTGCTGGAGATCCTGGGATCTGGTTTCCATTGCACTGCTCTGCCAAGAGTAGGCTTTACCTGTTCTACTGGTAGCTGTTACTGGAGGAGCAAAGCACCAAGGGTCAGGGGATGTAGGTGAAGGAGCAGTTAGAGGGCAGGTGTTGGTGAGCTCTGCTTTTCTCCATCCTGCTTGGCCTATGGAAGTTGTCAATTGCTTTTTGTTTTGTCCCACTTTTCCTGCTCTAGGTGCTTTCTGGATAATGGCGAAGATGGTGAGAAGAACATGTGCATTTTGTTCAGAAGGGGAGGCTGGCTCTGTGATGTACATTGCCACTGAGAGAGATATTGCAGCTCATCAGGATTGTCTGGTGAGTGTCTTTAGCTGGTCAGTACTGAAGAGAAGTGATAAGGGGGAAGTTTCCGCTGCTTATCTGTTTTTGATTTTGCAGCGATGTCTGGATTGAAAGGCTGGTTACTCAAACCAGCAAGTTTATATTAGATTGAAAACAACAGGGCTTGGCCAGGATTTTGGAGTGGATGTGTCTGCACAACTGGAGCTGTTGATTTATGATGTTTTCATGTGTGTCTGTTGCTGATCACTGGTCCCAGACACACATGAAAACACGACAAAGACCACATACAGTCTAGCAACAGGAACATGTCTTCTTGAGACACCATAGAGAATTATCCTCTTGGATGAGGGTTTACAGACCACAGAAAGTTGTGTACTTAAACCTTTGCAGGAAAATAGCCATATCACTTGATGGTTTAAAAACTTTCCATTGCATGCCTTATTTAAAATAAGGACTAAAAATATCAGAAGTTGATTATATAAGAATATCTGTGAACCTCTAAGTGTGTTGCAATCCTTCTACTCTTATTGCCTCCCCTTTATTCTGGAATGTTGGTGGAATTGGTTCTTGGAGTGCTGAATCAATTACAGCTGCTGTATTCTCCCTTCAGCAGAGAGAGAATGTAGCTGAAGGCCATTTAGCACATGAGATTGCTGCTAGAGCAGCTTTCTGGCTGTCACTGTCCCAGCCTTATCTCACAATTGTTATATCTACATCTTTATTTTTCTGTTATCTTTTTTGGTTGGTTATTTTTTTTATCAGAATGTTTCACAATGGCATTGTTTGTTTTGTTTGGAACAGGATTTATTATGGCTTTAATGTTTCTCCAGTGTTGAAACTTTTCTCTCTCTCTTTCTCTTTCTGTGTTTTTTCTTCTCTTCTTTCTCCTTTCTTTGTCCTCCCAGCAACTTTTCTCATTTCTCTGCCTTAGGCTTGTTTGCACTGTTTGGGTTTTTTTGCAGTCAGCTCACCTTCTGAGCAGAGACAGACTGTGCCTGCTAGTTGATTAAAGGGTAGTTCCCTTTTGTTTGGAATTAGCTACATAGAATGCTTAGGAAAACATTGCCAAGAACTTCCCCTTCCTCACTCATTGTCATGGCTCAGCAGTTCTGTGTGAATTAAAATGGCCATTAAAATGTGTGCATTTTTAGTGGGTTTCTCCCAGGATGTGTTCAATGTTTCTGTTTTTTTCCTGCAGTCAGCTGTTGTCAGTATTGGGTTGTATGGAAATCTTATTACAGACAAATGGTGCATCCAGCTGTAGGTCTGAACAACTGAGCACATAATAAGATGTCTGAGGTGTGGAGGTCTGTTGCCTGAAGATTTTCTCATCCTTAGTCTGGGCACCCTGGAATTTCAGATTTTTTTTGTTCATGTTTTTAATAAGTTAACTTTCTCACCTTATTATCTTTTCTTAGTTTGCCTTCAGGTTATGTGAAATCTCCTATGTGGAAGGAGAAACTTCTTTTGATTGCAGAAATATTTAAGCACAGCCCCTTGTTCAGTGTAGGTGAAACCTCTTGGAAACACAGAGAAAAACCAGCCTCCTTAGGGAGGGCAAGTGCAAGAAGAAAAGATGTATTCCTTGTCTCTTTTTTGCACTGGTGACTGAGTCATTCTTATTTTTTAAAATTGTCTCTTGTCTTTAGTTATTTTCCTCAGGATTTGTGGAATCTGAAGATCACAACCCAGAAAATCTGGGATTAAGATTTGATGTGTCATCAGTGTTAAAAGAGCTCAGGAGAGGAAAGCGACTGGTAAGGAAATGTTTCTGAATCTGCAGTTAGTCCTATCTCATAGTATTGAAAGTTGTCTGGCCTGTTCTGTGCTTTAAAAAAAATTCATTAAAGCAGCTGGTCCTTCTGATCTAGTAAGATTAGGGAAATTACAGGTTTAGTGTTGGAGTCATTGATTTAATATTTGGTTTGGTGAAATTTAGTTAATTCTGTATTAAAATGCAGGTGGAGCTTTTTTGGGCCTTTATGTCCTTAGTTGAAGTTTCCTGAGAGTTTGGTAGAGAACCAAACCAATGCCTGAGACAAAACAATGCAATCCACAGTTGTAAAGGGGAACACCTTCTGAGTTTAGCAGAAATAAGATTATTTAAATGAGGATTTTTTTAAATTGCCTTTGTCTTCAGCAGCCCTCCTCCCCTATGTCCCGGGTGGAACTCTTTTCATTATGAAGTTAGCCTAGAAAATATGAATACAAACATTAAGACCAATTAATGTCGAAATAACTTGGGAAGGTTGCTCAGTGCCCTTGTGTGGCTCTTTGCCTCCTTTGACAAATTTATCAGTATGAAATAGAGGTAAGATAGCAAAAAGGTGGCTGAAATAACAACTGGGGTAGGAGTTTGCAGGAGTGAATTTATCTGATGAGTTACCCGGAGGTGACTTGCAATGGAATACTGGATTTTCCCACAGAGAATGCCATTTGCCCTGTCTGGCAGGATTTGGAGTAGCTGCCTGTGACATTTACCTGGTGAACCCCCTCCCGTTGTAGGTGTGCAACTTCTGCCGCAAGAAGGGGGCCACGGTGGGCTGCGAGGAGCGCGCGTGCCGCCGGAGCTACCACTACTTCTGCGCGCTCTGCGACGACGCGGCCGTGGAGACCGACCAGGCCAACGGCGTCTACCGGTACCTCACCGAGCATCCTCGGGCTCTCAGCAACAGGGACTTCATTGGGCAGGGGTTAAAGGGTTTTTAGGGAGGGAAAGGAGTTCTCCCCTCCTAAAGTGATGCTTGATCCCCTTTTTACAAACTGTGGGAGAGATGTTTTCATTTCACAGGAAAACTTGATTGCAGTGGAGGGAATCTGTTTAGTGCTTGAGCCTGTAACATCACTGGGAGGTAACAAGGCCGAAACTGAGAGAGTTGGTCCTTACTGATCCTCTAGCTAATCATCAGGAGCTTTTTATTAATGTCACTCAGATTCTAAATTTTTTATTGGTTCAGAAGCTCCAGTAAACGTGGTCTGAGCACAGATCAGGTTACAGCACTTTTAGGTCTGCTCACATCAGGCAAATTTGAATAATTTTCCTTCCCAGTGCTAGCAGAGAGCTTTGATTCACACCAAAGGCCTTGTGTTTCAAGTATGTTGCTAGCATTAACAATTGAGTGGATTCTAAGTAAATTTTCTGTCTCGATCATGCTAGTCCTGGTATCCACTGCCCTTGGGTTGCCTGCATTGCCATTGACAGATGGAACAAATTGTTTGGAGGATGCAGATGAAGAAGCTCAAAAATTGGGGCTTCAGGGACCTTTTGAAATGCTGAAGTTACAGTAAAGTCTGAGGTGCATAAAAGCCCTGATGCTCATTTCTGTACAAGGCCAGAGAGATCACAGGTCATGTTAGACTTAGATTAGTTTGGGGATCATCTAATCACTGCTTGTTTCAGAAAGGGGTGGACTAGTGCAGTCCCTGGTAGCAGTGGAAGATGGGTCCTTTTGTGTCCAGACACTTGTCCTTGTGACTGGTTCACAGTGCTGTCTGTCTAAAATGAGTGAATCTGTGCAAGGCTGTAAGCCCAGCTATGCAGGGAGGATGGGATGTTTAACTGATGCTTTTAAAATCTTTGTGAATCTGCAAAGCTCATGAAAGACTGGAAAGATGGAAATTTTCTATGATCACAGAATAAATGGCTCCCATCTTACAGCTTTAGAAGGGATAGCTCAGACTCAAGATGCTGAAGAACAAGTGGGACTCACAGCAGTCTAGATACAAACTGATAAAGAAGTGCTTACATATACAGTTTGGTTTGGTGGCATTTTGGAGTTGGTGACCTTGGAGGTTTGGAAGTGGGACCCTTAAAAATTTTAAGTCACTGTGTGACTTGGAAACTAGGCTGTAGCAACCTGTATTGAAGATTTGGGAAAGTACTGGATTAGAGAAAGATACTAGGACAGCTTTCAAGGATTTGAACCTAAAGGCTTTTGCACAATAGCAGTGGCATAAATAAAGGACAAAAATTGTAGCTAGCTGAAATTATTGGAGAGTAGACTTGAAAAACAGTGGGCATGGATTGACAGCCCCTGCACATTTTCATGGTGAAATATACTGAAGAGACAGAATTCCTTCAAGAGAGGCAGAGCTGGTGGTTTTAAATTCTGAGTTACCAACGTTGTGATGATGAGTAGTGATCATCAAAACAAATGAAGCAGAATAAAAAGAAAGCATATGGGGCTGTGGAAGGGGCCAGTAAGAGCAGAGGTGGAGAAATAAGTGCAGTTTGTGCTGCTGTCTTGCAAAAATTATAGTAGGGAAGTGCTTCCAAATAAAGTGGCCTGAGTAGTAAAATATATTGTCGGTACTTTGTAAGATGTTCTTGTGCTTCGGATGGGTTTTTTTTAACTGAAAGACTAGAGCTAAAAGGAGGTGAAGAAGAATAAAAAACACTCTCCAAAGGGCAGTATTAGAAATTCAATAGAAATAAGGGGTCTCAAGCATATAGCTTTCTGATTGCATTGTTAGGCATACCTAAATCCGATTTTTTTGTGCTTCAATATGCATTTCCTGCAAAAGAAGTTCTTCATCAAGGCAGCAGTCTGCATTTCTAAGGGCAGTGCTTCTGCTTTTGTTAAAAGAATGACAATAATTAGAAAATGTCCTAGTAAATGCCGTTCCCTTTAAAAATTGTCTTTTCTATTGTCCAGTTGTACGTCTTTAAAAATTACAGCAGTCTTGGCAAATAGATTTATAAGGAAGAGATAAACTAAGCCATGCTCCTGACAAGGCATTTTTGCTTAAAAAGTTACTTGGGATCCTTCTGTAAGAAAGGTGTATTATAAAAGCTGGTTCATATTCTCTGCACATTATTGTATCCAAAAGATAAGGAATGTTTTCAGATAAATTTGCTGCATTTTGCCTCTTCCAAGGAATTCACATTGTTTTAGAACCACTGAAAATATTTCCATTTCACATATTATTGCAGTCTTTAATTAACAAATGGACTGAGCAGCTTTAAGCTACTGGATCTCCCACAGGGTTGCCCCACTTACTCAGGTTTTGGGGGCCATTCTGTGAGCACAGGGCAGCGGGAGTGAGTGGCACAGAGATCTCCAGGGCGGTGAGTGCCCAGTGCTGTGCGCGGTGGTGCCGTGTGGCGCTGCCAGCTTCCTGCAGGGCTGAGGAATGGAGGGTGATGCTGAGCAGATGTGTCTGAGGAGGCTCCTGGCCCGCCTGGGGCAGAGCCACAGGGGCTGTGATGGAGCAGTGTCAGGACTGTGGCCTTTCACCTTGGGAGCGTTACTCTTATTTCAGTGCCTTTGGCACAGTGATTGATTGCCACACACATGAAATGTGCCAGTGGGCAGGCCCAGACAGGGTGGGCTGTTGGAACTGATCATTCAGAGCGTCCCTGCTCAGAGACCACTGAGGCTCTAGAAGTACAGATACAAGGTTGTGAATGCATGGGACTTTAAAGCAGGTGGTTTCTGAGGTGGGAAATGCTGAACAAAAATCCCTATTTTTTTAACTGCCTTTCATTTTATGTTCAGTGAGAAGAGGGGAAAATATCTGTTAAAATTGGTCAATATAACTCTGTTTGCATATTTATTAATACTGCTTCTCTTTTTCTTGAAATTGAACTTAAATTTTAGAGTGTTCTGCCCAAAACATGACCCAGGGAATAGGACCAGTCACTATGGTGAGTTTCTTTAATGACTTCATTGATTTAATTTGTTTTAAAAGTTTGGATCCCTACAGTCAGTAATTCATATGAACAAGATAAATATTGCCACCTTCATATTGAGTGGTGGATTTCTAATCTTGCAGGAGTGGTTTGGTTGACATCCACACGTATGCACAAAAAATAAGAAGGTTTTTTGAAGTGGGAAAAGTTAAAATTTAATCCTCCCTGAATCTCCTTGAAAACTTAAACCAGAATGGACTCAATCCTTCATGGAATCATTCTTACTCTTTTTGGGGCAAGTAGACCCAAGCAGCTTGTAAAATCCATGTGAAATAGGAGAACCGTACACAATTTTGCGCTAGATTAGCAAGGAGAGGGCTGTTACAGGAGAGGTCACCTTGGGATTTTATCTGTGGTTATGCAGACATTCACATTTGCATCTTCTGTATTCACTGCAGTAGTTTTTAAAATAGGGCCTTTCATTCTGAAGGATCCCAAAGAGCTTTTTAAGTGTAACAAAAGAGTTGTACAACCTCTGCTTAAGGATTGCTTCCTGTGCTACAGAAATGCAGCTTCATTTGGCAGTCCTGGCCCTTCCTGATTCAGAAGTATTTGGGAATCCCAAGCAAAGCTGGACATTGTTAGCCTAGTGCATACAGCTCTGTTCACCGTGGAGTGGGTCCTAGAGTGGCCTTCACTCTGGATTTGAGCTCAACTGAACTGTGAGCACTTGTGCTGACAGTGGTGTGCTCTCACTGAAGTCTAGCAAATTTTGGCTTATCTTCTTGACAGGGTCTTGCTCTACCTTGATGACACTTAAAGGATGGGTAAGGTGATTATTAAGCTTTTAGTCATGAGGGCTGGGGCTTCTTAGCCAGACATACAGTCTGTTTAATACTTGATATTGCTGTGGTTCACTAACCAAATGCATCTTCTTAGTTTACTTAGTAGCTTTGCTTTTTACTTATCCATAGTTCTGAATACTGACCTTTCTTCCCTTTTCAAACTTATTTTGATTTCTGTGGTGTAATGGTTGTCAGTGTCTGTTGTGGCTGCCCAGAGTCCCAGGTGGTCTCCTGTGCAAATACTGGACAGGCCCAGGGTGGCTTTATTTCCAGTACCAGATAAAATTCAGGCATTGGGTCAAGCCCTCTAGACCACCTTGTTCATAAGGAGGGCTTAAGTCTTACAAGGCTGAATCACAGAACGATTTGGGCTGGAAGGAACTTTGAAGATTATCTAGTTCCAGCCTCCTTGCCTTGGGCAGGCACACATTCCACTAGACCAGGTTCTCTAAGCCCCATCCAACCTGGCCAGAGACAGGGCATCCATAACTTCTCTGGACAAACTGTTGTAGAGTGTCACCACCCTCACAGTAAGGAATTTCTTTATATCCAACATAAGCCTGCTCTCTTTCAGTCTGAAGCCATCTCCCTTTGTCCTGTCTCTACATGCTCTGGTACAAAGTAACTTTCTGGCTTTCTTGGAGCCCCTGTTAGATACTGGATCATTTTTGTCTTCAAATGCTGTATATACAATGTTCTCTGAGAAGAGTTATCTCCTAGAGTTCTTCCAGAGGCACTTAATTTAGAGATCTTCTGTTTATGAGGGGTAAATGGATTCTGCTGGCAGTGTCTACCCTGCCTCCTGAATGAGCTTCTCTCACCTCTTGAGAGTAGCTGTACCCTGGAAGTGGGGAGCAAGTGGGAGAGTTGAGTAGAAGACACTTGGTTCCCCAAGGCCAGTGTCTCTTGCTTCATAGTTTGGAGAAAATGGGGTCAAGGTCAGAGTTCCCAAGAATAAGGGACTCTTGGTTCATAGAGTGTTCCTGTGTTGAAGTGTCAGGGCTCTGCTGTGTGATTGGAAAGGGATAAGGTGCCTTGTGGGCCAGGAACTCTCCATACAGCTCTGTGCAGCGAGGATGGGAGAGCAGCTTGGACTTGGAAACAGAATCCAACCTCTATTAACCTGGAAAAGTTGGATGTGGACAGAGTAAAAGCTGACAAATGGAGGAGAGCAGCCAGCACTGTGCAGGGCAGGAGGAGTTGGGCTCTTCAGACTGTGTTCCTCTTGTATAAGGCATCCTTACAGTAGATATCAGGGAGAGCTCAGAAAATCCCATCATGTGTCAAAAATGCTGGACATGCTGGACAGCAAGGAACACTTGGTACCTACAGCAGTATCTCCCACACTGCCCCAAATTAGACCTTACAGGTTTGTTTTGGATGAAGTGAGAGACCAATTTCCTTTCAAGCCATGAAAAATGCAAATGTACAGCACCAGTGCCCAAAGCCCAAACAGCCTGCATATACAAAAGTGACTCCTCATTCCTCTTGATAGGATGATTTCTAACAGGAAAGACCTTACTTACTAAGTGCTGCCCAGAGGTTCAGGAATTAAACAGGGCAGGGGGGAACTATAGTCCCATTGTACTTTAAACATTCAGGTTTTGGTGGGTAGTTGCACTCTTCTCTGCCTTTCTCTGCTCCTGCCATGTCTTCCTTGCCAGAGCTGTCCTTCTCTGCTTGTAATACTGTAGGTGTTTCCACAAGCTGCCAGTTATGATGTTGGCAAGAGTCTTCTGTGTGCTATGGAAAGAACATAGTGAAAGCAGAGATAATTTTTCAGAGATCTCATACCACATCAACACTACAAACACTTTATAGCATGAATAATATTAAACTGATAAGTCAAATGGCTTCTGGAGGTTTTCTGGGAGGGTCCTAAGTTGATGAAAAACGTAATGCCATTTGTATGTCTTTGAGACACCTGAATAATTCTTTATGTAGTCTTAGTTTTGAGGGTGTATTAACATATGTAAGAATTGTTTGGAAAAGAAACCAAGCAGGTTTTTTTACCACCTAGAGGTGGTGCTGCTTCTAGGAGGAATAGGTTCACTCCCACAATTAAAAATCTACTGAGCTGAAAAGGTCAAGTGATATCCTAATGCTATAATGATTTGCATTTTTCCTAATGGTTGGTTCATGCCTGCAATTTTCTTAAATAGAAACAGTATGAATTCTGCTGAAATGTCGGGTGTTTGGGAAAGCTGAAACATAACTTTTGCCTTGCCACCTGAAGTGCCTCAATTCTGTAGCTTTTTTTGGGAAAAGAAGGAATTTGAATGATGTGTGACGGTCAGTCGGAGGTTGTCACTTTTGTTACTTTGTTGTTTATTGATTTCTAGATGGAGCTAATAAGAAAAGAAGACGTACATTGGCATCTCCCACCATTACAGAAGAAATGGTAATTCTGAATTTCAGTAGTACTAAAACAGGGGACCCACACCTGCTACAGCAAAAGACTTATTTATCAAAGTATTCTGACAATGTTCAGAAAGAGCCTTGGGAGTTCCCAGTAGGGATTTGTTAGCTTCTCTGCTATTTGCAAATGCAGTGGTTAAGGAATGTGGTGTCCCAGGTGTTTGACTTTTCTTAAAGCATTTTTGCTTTGAAGCAATTTTTGCTTCCATTTTCAAAATAGAATGTCTGGAGAGAAATATTGTTAGCCATGCAGAGAAGCTGACTGTACTTCACAGAAATGTGGATTGCTTTTTATCTTTCTGCTAAGACAGAATATGATAATGAGAACAGCAGTAAATCTCAGTATGATGTAAAAATGCATTGTATTGATTTTCTTACAGAGTACAGAAGAGACAGCAGAAGAAAACCATTTACAAATACTAAAAAGAAAAAACAACAGGCATAAAGGTGAGACTCACTGTGATACCAGAAGGGTTAATTCAGTTTTTACTGTGCCTGTGGAACTTTAAGCAGAGGGTCAAGGCATGCAAACACTGCTCCTCCAGCAAGGATTGTGGAAAGATAAGTTATGTGGCTCAGGAATGCAGTGATAGATGGAACAAAGAACTGAGTCTCTGGGAGCCTGGGGTGGGATTTATGATAATGGATAAACTGTAATATGTATGCAGGGAGTGTATATAAGCAAGACACTTAACGTAAGGTTAGGAGTAGCCCCTGCAGGACCTTGGGCCTGAAGAAAGGATGCCCTCTTTAACACAACTTCAGTGTTAAGGAGGCTTATTCTGATATTTTGGACATTTGGTAACAACTTCATGCTTTATGGAGCAACTAGGAGGTACTGTGATCTGTTAAGTTGAAGTGCAGAGCTTGGAGATGCCTGGTAGCAAATGCTGTGCTGCAAATGTATCTTTATGATTCTCTTGAGATGAGTGGCTCTCTGTGCTCTGGCGTGGCAGCAGAAGTCTGATTTGCAGAATGTTTTAATAACTGTACAGCAAACAAATGCCTGTGGTTTGGCTGAGTGGGACATGCTGTGTGATGTGAGCTGGTGATTCAGATGGGAGTGCCCCCACTCTGGCTGGCTGCTGCATTCAGCTCCATCTCCTGCAGACAGGCATGCCTCTGCCTGACGCCCCTCCTCCGTATCTGTACAGTTACATCTAAAATGGGAGCCCTGGGAGGCGTTAACAGAGGAGGTGCTCTGAGGAGGGGGCAGCACATCTTACCTTTGGAAGCCTGGTGTTTAACACAATATAGTGTTTTACTGCATACATATGGCGTTTTAACAGTGAGGCGGATCACAGGACCTATCCTTCAGTGCTGCAGTTTTCCTGTTACCAGGAAGTTCTGCTGCAGTTGCTTGTTGGGATTCTGCTGGCACTTGGAAGTTTGGAGTGTGCTAATGGTGATTATTCACCTCACTCTGGATATGCTTAATGTATGGGCATGGTATTGCAAGTGGCTGCCTAGTGGGTTTTTTTCTGAATTTCACTACCACAGTAAAGAACAGGAAACCCATAAAGAATCCTGAAATACTGGTAGAGCATCTCCTGTGAGATGGCATTTCTTTCCTCACAAATGTCTCTGGTAAAATATAACATTGTTTTTAATGGAAACTGGCAGATTTTTGTGAGCTATCCAATGGCTTTTTGCTTTTCAACAGCCCATTGCATTGATCTTACTAAAACTTGTCACTGACCTGCTGCTCTGAGATTANACACAATATAGTGTTTTACTGCATACATATGGCGTTTTAACAGTGAGGCGGATCACAGGACCTATCCTTCAGTGCTGCAGTTTTCCTGTTACCAGGAAGTTCTGCTGCAGTTGCTTGTTGGGATTCTGCTGGCACTTGGAAGTTTGGAGTGTGCTAATGGTGATTATTCACCTCACTCTGGATATGCTTAATGTATGGGCATGGTATTGCAAGTGGCTGCCTAGTGGGTTTTTTTCTGAATTTCACTACCACAGTAAAGAACAGGAAACCCATAAAGAATCCTGAAATACTGGTAGAGCATCTCCTGTGAGATGGCATTTCTTTCCTCACAAATGTCTCTGGTAAAATATAACATTGTTTTTAATGGAAACTGGCAGATTTTTGTGAGCTATCCAATGGCTTTTTGCTTTTCAACAGCCCATTGCATTGATCTTACTAAAACTTGTCACTGACCTGCTGCTCTGAGATTAAGAAAAAATAGTCATTTCTCTATCAATCCAAATCTGACAAAGTAGGTATATAAAATGGGCTGTAATAAAAAAGTTTAGTTGCCTGGATCACTTGGAGTTAAAGTAGCCTCGATTTTTACCAAATCTAATAAT
>VZUA01085980.1:10103-23793 GCA_013401035.1 Horornis vulcanius
CAGACCAGACTGGATGAGACTCTGAGCAACCTGGTCTAGTGGAAGGCATCCCTGACCATGACAGCAGGGTTGGAATTGGATGATCTTCAAGGTCCCGTCCAACCCAAACCATTCTGTGATTCTGTGCTGGAGTATGGAACATCACAAGGGAGAAACCCATAACCTTGGCCCAGGATATGAAGTTTGATCATTTTGATAGAGGATGGGAACAATATGGGGACCCCCAACATACAAGTGCTTCTGTGGCACAAATTATCTGCTGACTGAACTCCATGTGCACAGTCCTGCTTTTAAAATGTGCATTTTGTAGTGACATTTTCTAACAGAACACTGCTGCCTCTGGACTGGGAGTTACTGTGGTTCTCCAGGAGCCTTTGGCAGGATCTTTTTCTCCACTTATGGAGAAATTGTGGTAAAAATATGGATTAGTGAGGGAGGCTTAGAGGCATGTTGCCTGCAAATGGAGGCATTTTTTCAAAACTTAGCAGGATCTGCTTTTCTGCTGTGTACATGCATTTATATACACTTAGGAAATATGATCACAATATACGTTCAAGATAAGAAACAAAGCCAGTGATATCCAAATGATTAGCTCTGACTGGTTAATAAGTGCCTACAATGGCAAACATCAAAGTCCAATGGAAAGGACTGTTATATTAGAAAAACATCAGAGCTATCGTTAAGTCCAGGTTGAGAACAATAAGGTGCTGAAAAAACCGTCACCCTTTCTGCTACAGCTTCCCAAGTAAAATTAGGGAGCTCATGTGCTGGGTGACCAGACCCAGGAAATACCCAAGTATTTCCATCAAACTCCTTAGAAACAGTGATGGGACAAGCTGGGCCCTCTTCTGTTTTTTCACGTTGACATGTTGGCTCTAAAGCCTTCTTTTCAATAATTGGGAATGCTGCTAAATTTCAGAGCACTGGCCTGCAATTTTCCATATTGTTTTCATGCTTTAAATGAGTTTGAACCCTGAGATTTGAATCTTAAGATTTTTGGTTTGCTTTTCTTGTGAGTTTAGGCTTGCTTTGAGTTTCTTGTAGAAATATTCAGCCAAAATTATACTCAAAGATCCTAAGGAAGGAAGGAAGCAGCAAAAGAACAGGGAAGGAGAAAACTGCCACCCACAGAAAGGGAAGAGATCATAAAAAACCCAAAAATAAGAAAAGTGACTACAGTGTAGCAAAGGACTTGATGCAAGAAGAGGCTGAGAAAAAACACGGAGTGCCAGTGAGGCAGAGCAAGAGTAGATTCTCTATCCTGAAGCTCTGCCAAAGCAACAGGGAAGATGAAGTTCGTGAAAAATTGAAATGAGTTGTCCTATTTCTTTTTTAAAAAATCAATATCCAGTTGCAACATTCCCTTAAGCAAAGATTGCTTTGGATTAACATTAGGAAATAAAGCTAACTAACCTACTTAAATTGGGAGGCAAAAGAATGTGTGTCCAGGGCCTACAGTGAAAAGAAGAACATAGGAATAATAAAACCTCTGTAGTCCGCTCCAGCATGAATGTGTAAGACGATCTTGAGAAAATCATCTGCAAAAAAACACCCCATTACCAAAACATTTCAGTATCTTACAGGGAGACTGTCAGGCCATATAGATGCCAGCTTTCAGTTACTACCATGTTAAATTCCACAGGATTGCTTAAACAATCCTTTTTGCTCTACTTTTTTTTTTGTAAGGGTGCTTTGTATGCTGCCTGATCTCATGGCCTTCACATCAGATCATCTCTGTGATGCTGATTCCTATCAGAGGATTGCTTTTGTAAAGGCTGTGGTATCCTGGTATCTCTGGAGATCTAAAAAGGTGGTGAGGTGTACTCACAGAAACCCTCACATGATACCTTTATTACAGCCCTGATCACCCACCCCTGACCCAAAAAACCTTGGCAGCATGTGCCAACTGCTGGTTATTCTGCAAGAATGAAAGCTGCAGCAGCACAGAGAACTGCAGCAACTCTGGAGCCTCTTTTGTTGGACCTGAGAGGCTTTTGACAGGCACCATGGGCTCGAGGCACTTCACCTGTCCCCTCTTCCCTGGTAGTAAGGGTCTAGCAAGCAGCCCTACTACCCAGGCCAGAAGGACAAACAGAGGCAAATCGACGTGTCTGAATCTTCTGTAGGTGTCCTTTAGCCTTTTCATCCACCCAGCAAGCCCTGCTCCCCCTGACACCACTGCAGCTTGGCCAGGGTGCAGGTGCTTTATGCTGGCAATGCAAACCCCTCCCTCCTAGGGAGTGCTGGGTTACACCTGGGGACATCCCAACCCAGGTGCCTGTAACCAAACACGGCATTAAGACACCAGTGGTGCAAAGGAACATTTTAGATGCCCTCTGCACAGGGTTTTGCCTTTCCTTCCTCAAAAGCCAACTGGAGCTAAATCCTCCCTGGGGTGGCTGCCCATCCCTTCCCGCTCCCGTAAGAGCAGGGCTCAGCCCTTCCTTGGAAAGGCATCGCTGGTAATGAGATTTCCAGCTGAAAGTGGGAGTCGGTCCCTTTGTTTAGGGACAGAAATGAAGCATGCTTCACTGCACCTCGTGAATTCTTCCAACATAAGCATCTTCAGTTACGTGTTTCTGTAGCCGGACATGTGTGCCTGTCACCACGGCAAGGGAGAGAGGAATTTCCACCAAAGTGAAAGTGTGGTGCTCGCCTTTATCCCGTCCTCATTGTTAGACAAATGAGCTGCCTTTAAAAGCACTGCAACATCTACTGGTGCCTCCAAAAGAGGTTATTTTCACCCCGTTCCTGTTTGCACTTCAAGTAGCAACATTCTTTTCACAGGCTCTGTTAATTAAGGGAAACAGTCTTGATTTCAGTTAGTAAAATTGTTTTGTGTGCATGTGGGTGTGTGAAAGTAATACAGTATCTTATTTCAAACCTCATGGGGTTTCAGCAATTATTCCTTCGACAGAAAATCTCAAAAGTCAACAGCCTTGTAATGCCTAACTCCTGGGAACCAGAGTAAGGGGAAATTAAATATCCATCTTGGAGTTTAATGGTGTAAAAATATGTGTGTAGATAACTGTCATTATATGCATAATTCCCTCCTGCTGAAATGCAGGTTGCAAAAGGCTCACCTTGCCCAGCCAAGGTGTGCTGGTTTTGCAAGGAAGAGATTTAAGTTAAATTAAGTTAAGCCAGATCCCAGCGCCCCTCCTTGCCCGTATCAGCCTGCAGGGGAACATTGCTCGTGGGGAGGAGAGGGGCCTGTGCCCCGGCAGACATTTCCAGGTGCAAAGCAGCATGCCCCAGGTGAGGAAAGCCTCACCCACTTGTGAATATGCTCTTTTTTTCCTCTTGGCTGTTCCCTAATCATCCCACCCTTCTTCAGCTCCTGGTCCTTTTTTTTTAATTTTTTTTTTCAAGGGTATGCAAATGCTGCTCTGAGTCACGGCTGCTGCTGAGGAGTTTCATCTCCTCAGCAGGAGCAGCACAGGGTGAGTGTGTGCATTTTTGCTGTACGTGATTGTCTGCACACCCCTTGGCAGGCACCAAGAATGTCTCCCAAACCACAGCTTACGTCTAATCACTTCCACTCCAGACTCCTGAGGCTGAGTTAGGGACAATATAATAACTAGTTTCTTGCAGGCAACTGGGCAGTGGTCCAGCTGAAAAAGTTTAGTGAATCTGCTGGCTGACATCTAACTCATCTTAAGTTGAGGTCAACAAATAATCTTCTACAGACTCTTGGAACAGGTGAGATTCTGAGAGATCTGATCTTTTGGGATTTCTTGCATTTGGCTCTGTAGGAGATCCTGCCCCAAAATTTGGAGGGAGTTAGGGTTTGTTAGGTGTTAGGAAAGGGAATCTGCACACTTCTAGAGACCAAGGGCTTGTGTTTATAAACAGACCACCATCATTTGAAATTCTTGATTTATTGGCAACAGGAAACTTTGGATTCAGGTTGGCAGGGACTGAAAATTCTTCTAGTCCTGAAATGCTCTGTGATGTTCACACACAGTCTAGTTTAATGGGATCTGGTCCCAATTAAGGCCAGTTTAAGTGCACGTAGTAAATAGCCTGGGGAAATGACAGTAAACAAGGCCTTTACACGAGAGCCACTAAAGTGAAACAGCAGCATGTAGACAACAGAGACATTGAGACAAAGACCGGTCACACACGCCTGTCCTTACCCAGGTCCTGTCCGTCCTTCCTTCCTTCCTTCCTTCCTTCCTTCCTTCCTTCCTCCTCCACTCTCCATTTTCTGATTTCAGAAGGTTTCAGATCCAGCAGAAGGCAAAAGCAGACCTTTGTCCAAATTTGGCACACTGCCTGCAGGAAGATTTTATTTGAGAAGATAATGCAGGGGTGGGACCAGTGATGCACCTTCCCATTTTCAGCCTCATCTTTACTGCAGTGCACCTGAAACAGGGGGGTGGGTCAGGTATGACAGAGTGTAGTGTCATGACATGATTTGTGACTTTTAGAGCCACCCATCATTGAGAGTTTCTAAGAAGAGGGTGTGAGGCATGACAGACACTTCAGACACTTCAGCAATTTTTTACAGTGCATACAATGAATCTTTCTCATACTATTCACTAAGTCAATACAGTACACTACAGTATGCTCTAGAGTGCACTTCTCTAATAGCCTTCAAAAAGAAACTCATTAATTCTTTGTGAATCCTTATCACCAATATCTCATCACATAAATAACAATTTTAGTAGTTTTATAATCTTTCTATTAAAATGTGGCTTAGTATTAAAGGTTTTTCTCTATGTTTTTTGGCTTGTTTATCTGTTTTCTTGGGTTTGTAATTTAAAAATTATTGCTCACTTAGGAAGAGACTTTGTGAGTTTTGTTTGAACCAGGAGAATCAGTCAGACCCTAATTTGGCTCTGTCAGTAGTGAAGGGATGGAGGAGGAAAGATGGAGAGGAGAGTATTTTTCATTTTACTTGGGCCACATACTGCAGCAGTTTGCAATACCTGTTTACAGGCAGAACTGGCCAGTTTTGTGGCACATATGAGTCATATGAGCCAGAGCAGACTCCATTCACAGCTGTTAACCAGTGCTTTACTCTGACAGAGGCAAGGAGGTACAGTCCTTGCAAAGTCCTGTTGGGATAAACCTGAGGACAAGCCTAAGTATGATAAAACTCAGTGAGAGTTGTCTATAACTCACCAAGTAGCCCAATACACAATGCAAAGGCTTGGGCTGGAGCAACAGCAGGTTGGAAGGGGCACTTGCTCCAACTTCTCTTAAATGGAGGTAAATAGACCCTGTGTAACTATGGCTGGTATGGTTTGGCTGTTGGTACCCAAACAAGGACGGTGCCGGTGCAGTCGGATGAAGGAGAAAAGTGGGCTAGCAAGAAATCAACTAATTCACTAGTTACTCCTATCAAAAGGAGATTAAATAAGTCCAAAAGATACTCAAAAACTAGTTTTCCTAGTCTGGTTTTGGTTCTTTGCACTGGGTAGGGGACGGCTATCTGTGGAAGTCATTTTGTTTAAAGAATCAGTGGACAGAACAGTCAGGGAGGTTTCATTTATAAGATTTTTTAAAGCATTCTTTAATGACAGAATTTGGAATGAAGAGAATGAAAGAGAACTTGGTCTGGGTTACAAACAGATTTTAATGGAAGAAGAACCAATTTTGGTCCATGTCAGCACACAGAGATGTGGGTTTGTGCAAACATCTTTCTCAAACACCCTGCCATGGGCAGCCCTGTTTTGCTGTTCTGGCACAGATGTCTGTTGTTGAACAGATGTTGTCTTGTAAGCTCCCCTAAGCAGCTCCATTTTCCAATCAGAATTGTAACTGGAATTATGTACAGAAGATAATTGCAGCATTTATAAAAGGGGAGTCCAAAAACTGGCCTTGCAGCTCAGTGAATTGAGGTCACCCATCAAGCTGCTGCCCTCCCCTCCCGCTTGTTTCAAAAAGCCAGATGATTTTATTAGAGTCAGCTGCTGAATGGAGACTGTTGGCATTACAGTCCAGGAAAGACAGCTAGGATACTCTTATCACTAACTTATTTCTTGGCCAGAGAACAAACCAATGCTTGCTGTATCGTCAAACAGGTAATGGTCTCTTGTGCAATTGGACCAAATTATTATAACAGTGATTATAATAATTTGTACTATTCATCCCTTAAACCAGCTCCTTCATCATGTTTTCACTGTCTTCTTTGTGACTGTCTTGTTGATATCATGAGCATTTTGGGCAGGGACTGTCTGTGTCATATGCAGGGCTGGTCGCCCTCCTCATGCCTAAGGAGCAAGGTTTGGGTAATTATATTTTATCACTGAAATCAGCTAATAGTAACAGGAGGCAACAGTGTAGCATCTGGATCAGGATATAATAAGGAAAGAAATCACAATATTATTTTCCCTGCCCTTGCTTTCAAGACCTGTGCAAACATGTAAATCCACTAGGACTGGGTTGTCTGTGCAGTTCCCTAACGAAACATTGCCAAGTAGTTTAGGCCTGAGCTTGTTAGATGCAATGACCCTGCTATTCAGCAGGTGTAAATCAGCACAAAATAGCTGTTGAAAATCTGACCCATAGATTAGAGAGCTATATGTGAGGCCAAAGAATGATCTTTGGATATAGCACTGCCTGAGTTTAAAAAAAAATAAAGGAAAAAAGGTTTGGATAAAATCTTCAATATGTAATGCTAATATAATTATAATGTCAGAAAAAAAAATCAGCCATGTTAAATTATCATCTCTGTGGCAGAAAGAACAGAACTTTTTAAAAAGACAACATATATCTGCAAGCCAAGCAAAGAACTCTTAAGAAGGTCTCCAGAGTACTTTTCTTTAAACAATTTAAAAGTTTCTCCATAGCTCCTTTTTTCTTCCATGTTCTGATCACAAAGAGATGATTTTCTAATACCAATTTCAGAGCATAGCAGATAGATGAAACATTCCACTGCAGACAAGCCTGTGGCTTGACTAAGTTCCACTGTTTTTGTAAGAGCTTCAGCTTGGTACATAGACTTGATTGCAAAATGTCTGTAGATGCAGAAGGGTGTACATAAAATCCAATGTTAAGCTCTTAATGGAGCACCATAGACCCTTGGATAATGGGCCATGAAACTAAAGTGTGCAAGTTGAGACTTTGCTTCAGCCTCAGCTATCCAGTGACCCTGCAGTGGCAGAAGTTATGTCCACTGGAAGTTCACTGCAATCATCAGCTCAGACTCTACCAATGCAGAGTGACAGCATTGCTTCTTGTTCAGAAATAGATTTTGTTGTTGCACTCTGCACAGTGCAAAGCACACATGGATATATTTATGTGTACTAAATTACATACCTATATAATATACACACATGCACACCCTGAACAGACATGTATATACTTACAACTGAAAGGAACAAATATGAATATTTTGAAAAATGAGGTCTTCATTGTCTTCATAAGTTTTCAATTTCTCTAAACTATCATTTCAACATAAATAATTTTCACGTTTGATCTCATAAGCAGTCAGACTAATGAGGTTAAACCAGGTTATTTTTCTTGCCCACTTAATACAAGCTCTTAAAAGACAATGCTGGTTAAAGGATAAGTGGTATTCCAAAATTCTAGAAGCCACCGTGATGGTGGATGAGTTGTGAAAACCCAACGTTCCCAGCAGAAGCAGGTGGACAGGCAGGTGAAAAAAGGCCTGCCATTCAGGTCTCTGAAGTTCTTTGTGTGCAGCTGTTTGGAGTGTTCAGATTGATGTTATGCAACTCCCATTGTGTGACAGATATAAGGGACAAACATTCCTAAACATTCTGTGAAATCCATTAAGTCCACCTACCAGTCACATGAGGGATATTGTTCTCCTAGATTCAGAGTGAGCTGGGAGCTGGAATTTGCCTGTTGCCATCATTTATGGACAGCAAGAGGTTAAAGCAGTCAGAGTCAAAAAATACGAGGTAACAGAAATCACAACAAAACCAGTCATAACAGAATGCTGTGTTTGTGATGTGCAGCAATTTTAGAACCACTGGGTATTTCAGTTTTATGTTGATCCCAGCAGTTTTGGAGCTGTAAGGTTTCCCCTTGGTCAGCACAGTAGTTGCCTCCCAGCCTGACAGAGGAGCCAAAGCAAGAACCAGCTCCTCTTCCACAGAGCCTCCTCTCTCCCTGCCCCAGAGTCAGTGCAGGGGCAGGCTTGGCTGCCCTTGGCTGGGCTGGTTTCCTTCCCCTGCAGTGTCCTGGAAAACAAATTGACTTTAGGGAATGGAGGAGGGAGGTCAGACCTCCTGTTTGAAACACAAGAAACAATCCCTGCCTGCTTCAAAGAGGTAACCAAGCCATCTTCTAGAGCTGAGAGCCAACTTCCATCCCCTGAATCAGAAAGGCTGTTGAGTTTGCCAACATTGAACCTACCCTGTGCTTCATTGCAGTTCCCTCCCCAGGAGGAACTTGCTTTAGGGGTAAAATCTTGTGTGCAAACCCCTTGAGGAACTCATGGCTCTGCGAGCTGGCTCTGTAAGATGAGGGACCCAACAGCAGGTGATCAAAGAGGAATCAGTCCCCAGCTGGCCATCCATGGTCAAGAGAAAACTCTAGCCTCATGACAGCTTAAAAACATGTCAAAGCTTCCTTTTGCTGGCCTGAGGAGGCCTGGGAATTGTGGCCTGATGGCCAGGAGGTTTGTTGCCCTTTCCAAGAAGTCACAATAAAACAGCCTCCTCAGCAGAGAGGCCAAGGAGCTTGAGAAGGGCAGAGGAAGCACTTATATATTCGCTTTCTGGATGTTGACTGCCAGATCTCTCAGGAGAGGCTGGATTCTTCACAAAAATGCTTGATGGGAAGAAACTCCCTAGGAAGGGATTGTTCTGTTTTGTTTTGAACTTAAAGGCCTGCAGTTGACTTGGGACACTGCCACCAGCCACGTAAGGAAAGCCTGAAGCCTTCTTACTCAGGGTGGGGTAAAATCCTACTGTGGGTGTACAAAAAGCCTTCAGAGGCACAACTTTCCCTGGGACACAACCTTCTTGCTGCAATATGTTTTGTGGTTGAATACAAACTGGGTGGTTTGGTCTTTTAATGACAAAATTCTATTGAGGTATCTCTCTTCCCTCCCATCCCCTTGTGACTTTTACTCCAGGTTTTCCCTGGAAAAAACTTTTATGGGTCTTGCATGCCTGCTATCACTTTTTCCCTCAGTGACTTTTTTAATGAAAAATGCCTAAACAATCCAAGAAGCAAATGGAAAACTAGTTTGTCTTTTCAGGGATTGGAACCTTCCTTACTGGCTTGAATATCTTGCTCTCTCTTAACACTCTGTTGCTCCCTGAATCCTTTATTTTAGGCAGTACATCCTCACTGCGAGGGCAGAGATTGTTTTACTGCCATTCTTTGTTTCTCTTGGACCCAGCTTCAATGTCTATTCCCACGAGCCTGCCCTCCCCACCAGGGACAGTAGAGTCCCCCTGGGCTAGAGGAGCAGGGGTGCTGATGGATCCTTCTCCACCCTCTGACACGGGGTTATTGGGCAAAACACGGACTTGTTCACGTCCAGCTTGGTGCTGAGGGCTCTCAGCTGTCACAGCAGGGGCTGGTGGAGGAGCAGGGGGCTGTGATGACTTGGGTGCCTACTGCCTGCTGCAGACACCCTCAGAGCTGCAGTCCACAGGTTTGAAGGTAATGTCGTGTAAATTCTGGGCTCCTAAGTATCAGTTAGCCAGTGGTTATTTTGTGGATATCTCCTTGGGTTTAACACCCAATTTCTATCTAAGTTCTCTCTTGGGGATCTAAGTGCTATTTTGGAATATTGCTGATAGACTGTTCTTGCTTCAGTTTCTTTAAGTATATAATGAAGGTTACAATATTTTCTGGCCTTGCAAGTTTATTGTAGTTATGGATATGTTTAAGACAATCAGTTTAATATGAGGTGAAACGAATTTTCTACACGTTTGTAATAAATCACCGGAACCCTGGTTATTTTAGTGATTTATAAAAAGACACTTTTGATCAAAATCCTAGACCCTGAGCACAACCTGTATGAGTCTGCAGATGCATTTTGTAGGAAGTGAAGTAAAACCAAACAGGTACAGTGTTGTGACTGCTAAAATTTTAGTCTAACTACCAGTTTCTTTAAAGACATCATCATTAAAGATCAAATCTGTGACAATGTGAAAGATTGCAATATCCTGAGGTAAAAATTTTCCTTCTCTACAGAAGGAATATCGTTAAACCAGAAATACAAAATAAACACATCATCTATTACTGACTGTAACTCTTACAACTTCCAAAGCCACAGCATGAACTGCCCTCAAATTTGACTAACACTACAAAATGCAAACACAGAGATAGGAAGAGAAATATAGGCAGAGCCTCCCTTTTTTTTCCCTAGTGAGGTGACAATGGGAAACTGCCTGCAAGATGCACTACAGCAATCCAGCTCCAGAGCAGGGCTGGGAGCTTGACCTCTCCAGGTCACAGTGTACAAACTGTGCCCATGTCCTATTTATTTGATATTCTGCTTACCACTGTGTTAAGCACCAGATTTGGAAAGTCTCCAGCTGGTGTGGATGAAAGAATGGCATATATTTGCCCCTATTCATTCCTCCGCTGCTGTGCAGAGGAAGGTAGGATTTGCATCTCTGTTAGGATTTTAATCATTACTCTTCAAAATGAGTAGAGAGCATTTATGATTTTGTTTCTGCCTGTTAGGATCGAACTGTGAATGCAGCAAAGTGGTGGTGAACTGCTTTGCTTGTGGCCCTGGAGTCAGAAACTAACTTGTTTCTCATTCAGCAACACTAATCCATTGCAGACATGCAAGTGACATATTTCTAAATAAGATGTCAATGAAAGGATTTGGTTCGCTTCATGTTAGGCACATCCTCCTTTTAAATTATAAATGTCTTTCCTCCCCCGCCCCATCCCACCCCCAGTGTGCCTAAGAGGGATTAGTATTTTATTCTCGAACTACAGAAAAATGGAGCTAGTGAGCCAGAATTGTTGTCATTATCAGTGTTTTAGTTTTAGATAAGAAAGACAGTGCTTGTAAACAGCACTTGTAAGGAAATTTATTGAGCAGAGGAGGTCCATATACAGAACCAGGCTGCTCATGGACATGGAGGGAAATGTGAATGGAAGGAAAAGCTATGTTTATCTAATATATTAGTGTGCAGATGTTATCTCTGCTTAGAGATAGACTTGCTGAAACTCATAAGGGCTGAATTGATTGCCAAGAAAAGACAGAAAAAGGCAACAACAGGTCTGGGGAAAGACTTTGGATCTGCTGTCTCCAAATAATCAGCTCTACCAAGGAACAATTACTCTCTTTAATTAATAATTCTCTTTTAAGTGTTTGGAAAGAGCTGAGCAACAAGCACAATACAATAAAATATGTCCTGTTGGCATCTTTTTGGCCATGAAGGAGGGAATTTAATGTTCCTTCTTTTTGGCATTGAGAAATCCTGTACACGGCAAAGAGCAGCTGTGCCTGGCCTTCATGAGTGATTAAAGGTGAACAATTGACTTACTATTTTTGCTGCAGATCTTGTTGGCAATCATGCAAAATGTGAATTGCCTAATTGTTTTTCTCTCAGTAAATGTAGTGTTTTTAGCATGATAAATATTTTTACTCAAATATTTGTCTCTCTGATGACCTCTTATTTTGCCTTGGCTCCGTTGTGCCAAACCACTACCTCTCTTTTCAACCTTATCTTCCACAGTGAAAATTTCAGACCCTCTTTTCACTGATAAGAAAGAAAGGGGGGAGGGGGCTCAGGGGAAAATCCCTTGATTGTTTTTGGTATATGAAGATCTTCATGTCACTGGAAAAACCCAGAAGCTGGAGTATGTCATTAAGTAATTCCTTTCTGTTGGTTAAAACTACCTCCTGGTATTTGAAGTTAGTGTTGTGCATTTGAACCTTCCCAGGTGAAGTTCTGTGAGTTATCAGCTGTTTGTGTCCATCTGGCTGCTTCTCAGGGTGTACCAGGTGCCTTCAACAGGGGTGCTCTGTAGACATCCAGTGTGCAAATTCAGAAAGCACTTCCCCCTCTAGCAGGAGCTGGAGGGGATTAGGGTGAGAGACATCTTAGCTGGGTCCTTAAACCCACCCAGCTCTTGGAGTTATTTACCCTGGAGGAAAGGAAGCTCAGGGGAACCTTCTCACTCTCTACAATTCCCTGAAAGGAGATTGTAGCCAGGTGGGAGTCAGTTTCTTCTCCCAGATAACAAGTGATAGGTCAAGAGGAAATGGCCTCAAGTTTTACCAGGCAAGCTTTAGACAGGGTATTAGGAAAAAATTCTTCACTGAAAGGGTTGCCAAGCCTTGGAACATGCTGACCAGGGAAGCAGTAGAGTCACCATCCCTGGGGAAGTTCAAAAGTCATGTAGATGTGACAGCTACGGGGGTGGTTTAGCAATGGACTTGGCAATAATGGATTAATGGTTGGACTCAATGTTCTTGCAGGTCTTCTCCAGTCTAAATGATTCTATGATTTTAGAAGGCTTAATAGGGCTTCAGGCAGCCTCAAAGCTGTTTATTTTGCTGAGGCACGGGGTCTGCTTGCAGCCCTATGGACAGTGTGATGGTCAGGTGTTTGTGAGGTGTCCATGTGGATTGAGGTTCCTTGTGCCCACGCTTACCCTGAAGCAGCTCTCTACGGGAACAAACAGTTAATATCTTACAAACTCCTGCATTCACATCTAATTTATTTATGGCTGGCTTACACAAACACTGAACAAACTGCACGTGCCCACCAGATCATATGATTTTGCCCCTTTGCCTTCATAGCAGTGTCACTGCTGTGTAAATATTTTGAGCATTTATTCGGTCTAAGTGTTATTTGTGTGCTACATCTGTACTGAAGTCATTGTCCATGAGTCCACTTTCTCTCAGCCCTCCCAAAGTCCAAATATTAACCCTCTTTCTGCCAGGAGAGAAAACATCTCCCTGTGTTGCCCACCAGCTCAGCTACCAGATTCCCAAACCTGTGAAGTATCTCCAGTGGCACACTCCCAAGTACACAGAGAAATTACACACATCCTCATACAATGCCAGTGGGCAAAGTCTGAAGGATTCCTTCTTTTTCACCATCCTCCTGTCCACGGGCTCAAAGCTCTTGCTCCAGTTAAGATCATTGACCTTGCCAAAGCTTTTCCTGCATCTCCACTCTTGTTTAGCCCTTGCTTACCTTCTCTTTCTCCCTGTCCTACCTTTTATCTCCTGACAGTCATATAATCATTGAATCCTAGAATCCTTAAGGTTGAGAAAAACTTGAATTATCATTGAGTCCAGCTGTTAACCAGCACCACTATGATCACCTACCTTTACACCACGTCCCCATGTGCCACATCTACACATCTTTTAAACACCTTCAGAGGTGGGAATAGACTGTCATCACAAATCACTCCAAGACAGATGTGAGTCAACCCCTTCCCTGGCCAGCCTGTTTCAAGGCTTGATGACCCCTTAAGCATGGAAAATGTTCCTAATATTCAATGTAAACTTCCTTTGGTGCAAGTTGAGGCCACTTCTTTTTTCTTATTGCTTCCTACTTGGGAGTAGAAGCCAACTCCCAACTCAGCACAACCTCCTTTCAAGGATAGCAAGTGATAAGGTCCCCCCCCGAGCCTCCTTTTGTCCAGAATGAACACCCCCAGCTCCCTGCAGTGCTCCTCATAAAACTTACTCTCCAGACTCTGCCCCAGCCCTTCCTGGGCTGCCCTTCCTGGACACCCTCCAATACCCCAATATCTTTTTTGCAGTGAGGGGCCC
>VZUA01085991.1:26602-40213 GCA_013401035.1 Horornis vulcanius
TGGTGACAGGGAGAGGTACAAGAACAACTACATTTTCCTGTCTCTGCTGTTCTCACAGGCAGCTTTAAATCCCTGCCTGGATCCTGGGGACACTGATGACCTGACTGTCCCTGCCCACCCCTCAAGGGTTCCGTTGTCCCAAGGTCCAGGACCCCATATCATCCCCCAGGCTATGATTCCTTACCCCAGCAACTCCAAGCAGGGTTGGTCTTGTTATCCCATATATACATTTGAATTTTATCTGTCATACTAATTGTGTTGCAATATTTGGCTGTCATAATCATCCTGACTCAGCTGTTTAAACTTTCAGGCTTTTGCAATAATTTTACAGAACAATACCTTGCTTAGTAATTCTTAACTGATCTGCGATTCCCTTCAAAATCTTCCTCATGCACTTTCCTTTCCATCTTTAATTTTTAGTCAATCCTACTAGAATCTGCCCTCCCAAGTCAGGTGAGAGGGCATTAAGACATACAGGTGACAATATTACACAGCACTGTTGCTGTCACAAGTCCAATGTGGCAGATGGACATGATGTCGTCCTCTTAACCAGGAGATTCCCTCCACAGCTGAGTCATTGCAAGGCATGTGCTACAAGGAGGTCCTCTGTATGTCCTACCAGTTACAGAGTTTTGTGGCACACAGTCTTTGAAAGAGTTCTTCCATGACAAGGAAAATCTTGTCTCTTCAGAACAAACTGTGATCACCTGCACAAGAGACCTTAGACACTTAGTCAGTGATCTGTATTTTTACACTTCAGAGAAAAATGACGAGGTGTTTTGCCTTCCATCTGAAGCATCTCATTTCTCATTTAATAAGCAATTTGCTGCCAAATTTTTAATTAGGGCTCTATCAGAAAACATTCTTTTTTTGTCAACAAAACATGCAACATCTGCCTGGTAAGCTGTCTTCCTGTTTCCTCATCCAGACCAACAACAGAAAAACCTTTAAAATATCATCAGTTTCCTGACTACTCAGAAAAAAAAATACAACCCATCTTCATTCCTGTGTTGTCTGGCTCCCAGCTGCATCAATTCTTTCACTATCATCTCCCTCTTGTGTTATGCTCCTTCTGTTGAGAAGAACTGCCCTGAGCAGTGGGAGGCATGGGAGGGCACTTTCTCTGCTTAGAAAATAAAGTGAATTCTAGCTGGCTCTGGCTGCCAGGTGGACCTGTCAAACCTGGACAGTGAGCCAGCCCCATAGAGCACAGGGAGTGCAAAGAGAGCAGCATTGCTGCCTCAGTGAGGGCACCCACCATCCTTGGTGGAGGGAGCCCATCCAAATGTATTGCTCCCCACTGTGACCCTAAGAGACAGACACATCCCAGATCTCTGTGATTGATACGGGTCCCATCATAGGGGAAGAAGATTCCAAAACCGCAGCAGCCCTCTGGTGTGTGCTTGAAGCAGCTGTATTAGCAGGGGGATTCAGGGATTCTGCAATAGTCTCATTTTCTCTTCCTAAAGACAGGCTGTTGGGAACGTAACTACGGAAATTCCCACCCATGAACCCTTGTTGGTATGTATGGAGATTACAGTGTATCCACAAATGGATTTATACACATTAGGAAGACTTGTAGCAGCTTCTGAAACTGTAATTATTTCCCATCTGTGACTGTGAGGCCTCTGAGAGGAGCAGACTGCTGAGGCAGGCCACCCTGCTGGAGAGGCAGCTCTGCGTTGACACCGTGCTGTGCACAAAGCTGACCGGCAATTCATGTGAGGCAGAAGTCTTATCCAGAGGATTTATCAGGAACCTCGCTTCCTAAGCTCTGTTGATTTATTTTGCATGAGAAGCGTGGGTGTTGGGAACAGCTCTTTGGTCCTTCCTTGTCGCTGCCTGCAGGAGCAGAGGGCTGCTGTGCATCCATCTTAATTACAGAGTTTGCCTCACAGCGGTTTGCCTTTCCAAAGCTGTCTTCCTATGACAAAGGTGACAGTCTTCACTGTTTTCTTCTGATCAAGAGACAAGCCACTCCATTACAAAGCCCATAGGCCAGACAGGTTACTAATGCAGTTGCCCAAGTCCCTACAGGTTAGCTGAGAGAGTGAAGATACAGTTCTGAAAAATAGCTCATTGTTGCATGCCTCCAATTAAGTTAACTACAAAATCATAATGCTAAACTTGAAAGAAGCCAAACTGTTTTCTATATTTGCTTTCTTTTTGTTGCTTTAATGTCCAGCATTTTCTTCCTGTGAGTTCACTTAGCTTTGAATGGCCCTAGGAACTGGGCTATTGAAGTCATATTCAGACATTTTCCTTATATCTGCCTACCTTAGATATTGCAGCTTCTTTTCCCTCCTTGGAACAAACCTTAAAAACAGGTAGACATTGCTTCCTTGTTTCAGGTGGCACAATATTTGTAGCTAATAATATACATCTGCAGATAAGTAGGTCTAGCACAGATCCTCAGAAAAATGCAGGTGATTAAAGTGAATTATGTTCCTACACACCTTCAGAAAACTGAATTTCCATCCTTGAAAAGCAGTATTTGTGAGGAAATTTAACATCACAGATATGTTACCGTTAAGTCAATGACTTTCAGTAAAACAAAGGCATTAACTTCAGTGGGAATGGGTAGAGACAGAAAATGTCCATTTGAAAACCAAACCCCAAATATACAGCTAGTGTTCACTTGCCCAGAGAATGTTGTCTTCTAACTTTGTCTGAAAAATAGGCTGAGATAGAAAATAATATCTGAATTTCTTTTCATTACATCAATAATTTTCATTTGAATATTTCTTTTCCCTAGCATCAATCCCAAACACTACTTAAAGGCAATCTACCCCTTGTTCTGATTNATATAGCACTGAAATAAAGTTTATATCCCAATGCTATCAGTGTTTCTTTTATATCACGCGTGTACATAGAAAAAACTTCCTGGTGAGCTACTATTTCTAAAAATTTCATTACTGAAGTTTCAGTCTCCAGCATTACTTCTCCTCGCAATCTCCTAGTCCATTCCACTTGGGTAGCATTAATCTGCTACACAGATGGAGGCAAGATATTCCCATTATTTGCTAAGATAACTAGTTCCTCCTCAATTTCTGCTGACAAGGTTGGTTTTGAGCTATTCTGACCCAAAAAGCTGACCAGAGTGTATTAGGAACTCAAAGATACAGCCCTCAGGATTATTCACTGCATCTATGCAAAATGTTGTCTTCTTATTTTTGGTCTTATAGGCCTGGGAATATGGTAGATGGTAAAACTGCAGCTCCTATGTTTTATACTTGATATAAAAAAGCAGTAAGGTCTTACATTGTGTAGGATCAGCTTTCTCCTGCAGATTGAATGTTCAAAACTCACAGAGCCCAGTGAGTTCTTTGCCTGGGGAAAAGGTGCCTTTGACCAAATTTTAAGATAGTCTCTATAATTAGTGGTCTAATTTTGTTGTGCAGAAACGACCTTACCCACCCAAGTGGGAACACAAAACTCTTATTTGTGAGCTCAAATTGGCTGAATGTGTCTCCTCAAACAAGCGTACTCTGAGTCTGCTGCATACAAAATATTAACTATGGCGGGCTCTGAAACTACAGTCAACAACTGAATATGAAACAGTGCAGAGCTATTTTTGGTGCAACATAGGTGAGACTAGGAAAAGGCTAGAATGAAAACTTAGGCTTTTCTAAATTGGCTCCAATTCAGATCCCCAAACATAAGCAAATTCTCCCAAGAGACTTGGAGCACTCAGAAGAATTTGCAGTGTCAATGAACTGCCCTAAAAAAGAATATTAATACTTGATATCATTATCTCGTGACTGCTTCAGTGTATCAGGATCTAGAACTTCATTGCTGGAGTACCTTAAGGCTCTGCATGAAGGAGGTATATAAATCAAATCCCTGTGAACTAGCTACACTATACCAGACAGAACAGACTACTGATAAATTTCTTCACAATCCCAAAAATATATTTGCATCACACTTGCTCTGCACGGACATTTATAGCCTTGATTTTCATACTGTGCTTGTTTCTGTGTTTATAAGCTGCCTACCAGAACAGCCCAGACACTCTTAGCCTGATCATTCCTTAACTGTTCCTCTTTCAAGACTTCTGTCTCATGTTCAATTATCCAAATAAAACTAAAGGAATGAAGAGTGGCAAAGGCACTAATTAGTGCAGACAGTGATCCAAATCTCCAGGAAAAGCTATGAGAAACCATCATGGCAAGTAATGTCTGAACCACCATGGCTTGATTCCTTCTATGTTTCCTGCAATATTCCAGAGGGAGCATAGTGCAGTAGGAACAATTAATCTTATTCACCCACCAAATGTGGAGGGGTTATACATTCTTGTGAGTAAATACCCCAATTTCATTCTTGTCTGCACCCTTTAGTCCTATCTTCTCTACATAAGTAGAATTTGTAGTAACAACAATTATTGTTATTACTATAACTAATAGCACATTTCTGAAATAGAGGCTATTTTTAGCAATATGACACAAAACAGGTGGAATTATTTTCTTTAAAAAGTCACAAAATACAAACTGAATTACTTTTTTTAAAAAGTTTTTTCTTGAGCTAAAAACAGAGTCAAGTTTCACCCTAGGGCAAATTTCTATAGATGAGTTATAAATCTCTAAATAATGAGGTTTTTAATGAAAACAAGGCTAACTCAGTGTGAACTGTAGCACAGCAAATTATGTCACTAAAACAGTAACTTAATGGAAATCTACAGAATATTGAAATTTTTTTCTGATTATTGCTTAATTTATCAAAACCATATCATTTACAGCACACTCTAAATGAGGCAAAAGCTTATTCAAGGATGCGGCAGAGATAA
This sequence comes from Horornis vulcanius, assembly GCA_013401035.1. NCBI lineage: Eukaryota > Metazoa > Chordata > Aves > Passeriformes > Scotocercidae > Horornis > Horornis vulcanius. The sequence continues at coordinate 31,386 of VZUA01085991.1, forward strand.
TTACAAAAAGCACCAAGGAGACACGTAACGAGTAGGTAGAGGAATAAGTCACGTGAGACAAGAAAGTATTATTATTAGTATTATTATTAGTATTATTATTATTATACCAATGATTATATCAGCTATACCTGTGGGAGATGGTGGGGAGAACTGAGGACAGGGGGGTAAATGGAGGGATACAGAACATGAGTGAAAGGAGGCATTGTGGCTGGTGAGTCAGTGTCATCATCCCTAATGTCTTCTTCCCAGGGCATGGTATAACTGCTGTATGTATAGCATTTTTAACTGGAAGCTTGAGATGCAATTAAGCAAATGAACAGCTAAACCCAAAGGCTCCTGAAATAAAGAAAAGGTTGGCTAATCTGAAGTAGATAGCACTCATCATTTGTGCAGCATTTTATATTTTCAAGGCATTGTACAAACATTGACTAATGAAGGGCCTTTTTAGTTGTTGTTGTTCTCCCTGGAGTTCACATGAATTAAGGAATCTACAAATGAACAGGCCAAAAATGTAGTTAACCAAAGATAACAGAAGAGGTGATACCAAGAAATAGCTGGTTACTAGGTAAACTCATAGAAGACAAAATCCTAAACCAGCCATGAATGGTGCAGTGCAGACCTGGTGCATCAACATAATGTTTTCGTAGCTGCCACTTCTGAGCAGAGAATCCTCCCTCCCAACCAGGCACAGCACTGTGCTGGGACCAACTATTGCTCCATCAGCCTCTGAGCCACACTTCATTGCACCTGAAAGGCGTGTCTGAAACATCACAGAGTTCACTAAGGCCACCACAGATCAGGGAAATCCATCCAACAGCAGCCCACACCAGTTGCAGGGAGAGCCCATGACCACCGCACTGACAACATTGCTCCTTCCTCTCTGGAAGTGACCATCATCCAGAAAGGAATGGGAGATTCATAGAATGGAAAAAACTTTAAAGCCTAATGTCCACAGAGGTCACTTGCTGAGGGAATAGCCATGTTCCTGAGTATTAATTTTATGTTACCTGGTCTTACAATAAAAATACATTAACTATTTTGGGAATGAGGGAAGAAGCCCTTATAGCTTCTTCAGCACAGAAGTGAATGCCCTTATTATAAAGTGATTTTGCAAGGGATCCCTCCATTGTCACAATTCTTTTAGTTTCAGTTTTAAAACAATTCAGTTTTCATCTTTCTCCTATTTTGTTCCAAACACAAAACTTCTCATAGTACCCTGGCTTGTAGGAGAAGAATGTACAACCCATTTTTAGATGAGGACACCAGAAACATGATTTTACCACCTCAGTCAGTTACAGAAGGTAGATGTCACTTTCCCTTTCTTCTGAACAAAAGCTTTTTTGATGGCTCACCATCCTGTGAGGTCAATAAATGAAGATGAAGCAGTGATTTCTCTGCTTTAAATGGACACCAGTCTCCCCAGTGTGAGTTAAGTGTGCTAATTACAAATACACCAAATCTGACTGCTCGGGAGTTTAAGCCTAAAAAGCCTTTGTAGATCCCACAGGAACTTCAGACTAATCTCACACTCAGCTGAAAATGTAGCAGATCTGAAAATAGATAAGCAGGTCTGCCAGAGCCAGGCAAAAGTGCAAGTACTTGAGTCTTCATTCCTGAGGAGGGGTTAGGCACATTGCTCACGCTGCCTCAGTTAGACCTGTGTGGCATTTGAAGCACCTGAGTGTCTTTCTGAACATGGGCAGGGTTGTTAGAGATAACATTAGCAACACACCAACAGGAGCCCTACATGTCCTGGACTGTCAAACATTGAGTCCTTTGCAGCAAATAGCTTCTGAGCAGTGAAGGCTGGATCATAGAAAGAGATGCTGAGAGTGTACAAGTCATTCTGTGACTCTGTAGTGGCTGCTCGTGCGAAGGGTAGATTTTCAAGTGTTTGCAGTGCCATAGAAGACTTGCAGCTGGTTCTGAGTCATTCTGGGCACCATAAAAGGTGATGAACATTATAGGAAATGATCTCCAGTTACTTCAAAATATTATTCTGGAACGGAAATTTCTGTGAGTTATTTGCTCTAGGAGATATTTTGTGGTTATTAGGCTCATTTCTGTTGTTTCTGCAGAAAAGCACTGCCTACTCCTGCCCACAACTTTGCAATGATAGGCACAGCTGCATCCCATGAAGACTATCCAAAGCATCATTTAAAGAAAGCCAATAAACAAAACAACAAATAATAGTTCACTCAGCAGATGCTGAAGATAGTGTCTTATGCTGGCACATGCTGGGATTCTTCCTCCTTACATCACTGCAGTGAATATTCACCAAAGCTATCACAAATCAGAGACTTTATCACCTAAGAGGACCAGACCCAATTATTACAACCTGAGCCAGAGGATCCACTTATCAGCCTCACCATCATTCTGCTGACTGCTCTCAGTTCTCCTGTTGGTCTCCAGGTTTCCAGGACAATGGTCTAGTCTGTTGCTTCCTGGAGAAGTTTATCTCAGCTGTTCAGCTAAAAGATTACACAAGATCACAGAAGTGCTTACTGGAGATGAGGATTGCTTCCAGGTCTAGGAGCAGGAACATACAGGCCATGCAGCTGAGACTACTTGCTGATTGTAAATGCACTGAACACACAAAACACCAATCTTGCAAATTTTCAGAGAAAATTTTCCCAATACTGACTTCCATTCTATTGCAGTCTAATATCTGAAAGGAAATGGTAGAAGTCTCTTGAAATAGGCAATTAAGTCTCACCTGCTGAATAAAGCTTTAAGAAACAGACTGCTGTGACTAGCTTTTCCTGGACAAGAAGACAGCCTCATCATAAGGGCTTGCTTTGTCACGTGTCTATGGTTCCTGACAGATTACAGTTAACCAGGAAATTAAGGTTAAAAAAGTAGCTTAAATGGTAACCTAGAACTGCAAGAAAGGAGAATGATTGTAAACAGTGCAAAACCATATTAAGGAATTATAGTAAAGAGAAAAACCCTCAGGAGGATTAAAGTGTTAAATAGTAGTTAAATAGCAAAGAGAGAGAGAAGACAGTCTAATGCTTCTTCTTTTTTCTTCATCTTTTACTTTGTCTTTTAAATCCAGATTTAGCAGCAGTTTTTGGATGCCTGATGTCTTGGTGTGTGGAAATTGGATGCATTTTCATGAGATTAATTTCCTCAGCAGGGATGGGGTCAGGTGAGGGAGTTTTGTAACTTCTGCCAGAGTTTTGTGACTTCTTGCCAGACAGCCACTGGGACATTGGTGGAGGTCACAGCACAGGTCTTACACCTTGCTCTCCTCTTCACTGGGAGGCGGTGCTCCCAGGAGGAAATGGTTGTGCCATCTGGCTGGAGCTGGGCAGTCCTGTGAGTACCACTGTTTATTTAGAGAGGGTAGATATGACATAAAACAATCCCTTTAGTATCTGATATCAAAGGAGAAAGATGCTCTCAAAGGAAAGAAACAGAGAAGACTTGTCTGAAAACGAAGCACGGATTGGACAGAGGGCACCTTATACGCCCCTATGGTGTGGTAACCCAAAAAAAGCTGGATTTCATCAGGAAGCAGTTTATGACCACAGCTGATTTACAAGGTGAGTCACTGAAGCACATACTCTAAAAGAAGGCAGTGCCCAGTAAAAACTGACTACATGTGGCAAACCACACACCAGCCCTGCCTCAAATTCATCTGTGCTGGCCATGTTCCTGTGTCCAGCCTACGTACCAAACCTAACCCAGAGTGAGACAACCCTCCTTTCAGGCTTGGCAATGCTTGTGACAAGATTTAAGTTTACGTTCAGTTAAAATATCAAGCTATTTACCTTTATATCAAACTGTGTGCCTTTGTCACTTGAGTGAAGTAAAGAGGCCAGCTGAGAATCTGTGTTTAAATACAATTTAGCCTGTCAAGCAACAGTGCTCCTCGGTGGGGGGTGTTTAAACAGGAATCAAGGCCCTTGTCATGAAACAGCAAGGTCAAAGACACACCACCACTGTCCCAGCCCGGCTTCCAGATCCAGGCTCTGGGGTGACAAGAGAGGAGGCTCCAAGAGGACAGGGACAAGGCTCTCCCAAGTTGGGAGAGCTGAGGAAGCCATGCTGCAGGGCCAGGAGCAGGCAGATGCCAGCTCCTGGGGCTTGCATTTCCCAAGGAAAACATCCCTTCTTGTTTTTCCTCTGCTGCTACCCACCGCCAGTGAGCCAGTCTGCCCTTGCATGTATCTAGCTCCAAAATCAGCCACCTCCACAAGTTTTCCCCATACTGAGCTCCCAGGTCTGCCTTGGGGAAGCTGCCTCTGGGTAGGGAAATTTACCCCCTTGCAGGCACGGGGATGGGAGCAATGCCAGAGCCACCTTTGCACATCCTGCTCTGTATGCAGTCAGCTCATAGCTGCCTAGCTACACCAACCCTTGGAACAATCATTCCAAGAAAAACACCTCCTTAAATAGCGGTGATTTGGGTGATTTTATAATGCCACTGTGCTGCTGCATGGATCTGCTATCTGTGGTTGAAGTTTTCAGTAGTGACATTCACTTCCCGTTAGTACTGAATCCTGTGGCTCCGGCTCCGTGCAGTACTTTGAAAATTTGCCCCCATGTACCTTCCAAGAGCTATCAGCTCCATTTACTGGCACAATCAAATGCTTACTGTTTTCAGCTCTGCAGAGCTGGGACAGCTGAACAGCAAGCTGTATCTACCTCTTGCAGCATCATCAAAATTGCTGGCTAAATTATGAGTTCCGATGCTTTATTATTGCAGTGAAGATATAAAGAGAAAAAAAAAAGAAAAAAAGGTTTAAGTTTTATTTCGAGTACCCATATGATTCTCAAAACTGTCACTGAAAGAAAAAAATACCCATCCCCACTACCCTCAAAAAATGAACATATTTTTCCTGAATAGCAAATGAGCTTCTCAAGACAAGAATAAATTAGCCAAGGAAAGACCAGTATATCATTTTTTTTAATAATTCTATGTGGAAGTAAATTCTCAAAAACAGTGGTCATTATTATAAGCACAAATTTTGCCACCCATGATTGTAGGCAGTTAGTAACTGAGCATCATAATGTAACACAAACTTCAACTCTTTTGGTGTCCTCTATGTATTTAATTGAAATGACAAATAACAAAGCATTGACAGCTCTCTGCAAAAGTCAGGCACTGCCTCAATGTTTGTAAGCATTGTGGGACAGACCAGGAATATCTGGTTAGAAAAACCTGGTTAAAACAAAGAAGCAGACCAAAGCAGATGCTCAAAACCAAACACATTCAATACAAGGACCCTTGGAATTAAAGCCTGAATAATCAGACTTTTCTGTTTGCTGACATGGCTTCTAGGACCCAGAGTTTGGAGTTTTGGGGCTCTCCGAGCTTATGACCTGCCAGAGTAAGGTCACAGTCCACTGTGAGTGAGAGCTTAAACCCTGAGCCTTGAATATCTCTTCTTTTTTAAAGGCTTTTCAGCAGGGTAGTTGTATCCAATGCTTTTCTTGATGGATAGGACACTTCCTGAGGAAGCACAGCCTCAATCTTCTTCATGCTGAGGATGGAGTCAGAAGCAAGCTTTACTCAGGCAGTCTCCTTGTCTCAGAGATATTCACAAGCCCCCCAGTCAGAAGAGAGGTGGAGTTTAAGACAACCTGCCTCTGTTGCCCGCCTTTCATCTGATGGAGCCTGATGAGCTCCTGACCTGGGAAAGCAAGGCCCATCCAATGAGGCAATCACCAGGGCAAAAGTCAACTCTCTGTTCACACACTGCTTCAGAGGAGCCTGGTTTTAAGCAGCCAAGTTGTGTTTCACATCTGGTTAGTTTTGTACATCTGAGCCCACCATTCTTCTTTAAAATCCACATACACATAGCATTGAGCAAGTGTGGAGTCAGAAGCAAGGGCAAGAAGGAAATATCATGGACAGGAGAGTGCAGAAGAGGACACAGATGATAGAGAAATATATTTTGGACAGGGAGGTTGCTCCTCATTGAAACTCCATGGAGGTCTGAGTACCAGAAAATGTCTGTGCAGCTGTAGCTATGACCCACTTAGACCTGTCAAGCCTCAAGATTTATGTCAGAGGGGTATTTGTTCAGCTGACTCCTGGACTGGTGCTCTGCAGCCTGAAGAGCTGCAGCAAGGCAGATTTTCTCTGTCTTTATCTCCATTGACCAGTTATATCCACTGCAGGAGGTACCAGGCCTAAGGGAGGCTCTGGCAAGGCACGGAGGCAATGGAGTTTGTCTTCCTATTGGGCCATCACTGGTTGATACCCTCTGGTTTCATACAGCAGCCACAAAGTAACATGGATTGGATTGGGCTGGATTGGATTGAGCTGGGTTGGGGAAATGTGGTGTCAAAAGCCATCACAGCCACTGTCAGGTACTCTGACACCTGAAGTTTGTTACCTTGAAAATGGCCGGATGTCAGTCCTAGGTGAAGTGACTCCCATGCTGAGATTGCAAAGAGCTTTGATATAATAAAATAAGGCATTATTATAGGCATTGGTAATACTAGTTTTGGTTTTACAGCTTGTTTGGCTCACCTTCTAGTTTTAAAGGCCTGGAGAAACCTGACAGCTGATAGGGGGATTAATGTTGTCATTTCCTATGATTACCAGCAAACCTTTCATTAAATTCATTGCTGCAAGGTAAACTGTATTTCCACACTTGCTCTTGTTCTACGGCTGCAGCAAGCTGTTAAGGTAGGACTTGGGATTTAGCTGTTTCAACAGAAATGTGGGCAACTGATTCGCTGTAATTTGGCTGTCATGCTATTTGGCATTTGTTGGGTTTTTTTCAGTGCATACTGATAATGATTACTGCACAGGCAGAGACGTTTAGGTTAACTTTCAGGGACCTTCAAGGCACCACTCTGGTTCTGATCCACCTCTTGTCAATCATTCTGTTTCTTTTGAAATGGCTGAAGCACATTCTTCATTCACCAGGCATTAAATTAAATGTATGAGTTTGAAATATCTACAGTGAAAACACGAGATGGAAATAAAAAGGCAACTGCTTTGTAGTTATCGTTCTACACAGCATCAATATGACCATTTCCATTAAAATATTACACATTAAAGGTTATAGGAAAGGCCATGCTACAGCAATAGTTTGATTTGTACTGCGTTTCTCTACAGAGTATGTAAATCCTGTCTTAATTTTGTCAGATGATATGCCATCCTAGAAGAAGGTATGCAATTAAGAATGAAAGAAGCACAAATAAACAGTGCCATCTTTTGGGCACCGCCTAAACTCCACACGTGTTAAATTCCAGATACAAGTAAGGTACGAGTGTTATGCAGGAATGTGCATGCACACGTATCCATGTGGCAGTGATTTTAGGGTATCAGCTTTACGGATTCTCCTGAGGGACTCAAAGCCTGAAATTCTCCATCCAGTTTCCTGCAGCTGATCAGTTCTCTGCTGTGGCATCCCAGGCTCCAGCAGCATGAGGTGCAGAACAATGCCTGTTTCTGAGGCTGCCTGTGCCATCTCCCTGCTGGATGTAAATCCTATCAAGACAGATGGATGGCTGAATATTTCTTGTGAAATACTGTGTTTTGAAACACAAGAAAAGTGAGAGTAAGGTGGAAATGCAGTGTTTTCATTTCTGTAAGGGGGAAGAGCTTCATATTTTACCAACATGACATCCAAACGGATTACATGCAATATCAGACTGCAAACTTCTTGGACAGGTTTTCTAATGGAATCTGCATAAATAACCTTCCCCCTGATGGATATAGGCTTTCCCACTGCGATCCACACTTTCACCACTGCTGGGATTAATAATTACAACACACTGCAGTGAGCAGAAGGAGGGTCTAAAAAAAGCTCCAGCCACATCAGAACAAGCCTTCCCAACCATAAACACCACCACCTCTGTGCCTAAGGCTCTGCATTAATATTTTCTGAATCCCACAACAAATTTCATAGGTTGTCAGGAGTAATTATATGCCCATTTGGTTAAGAGTTAGGTGCTAAAAACTCCTCTGAGAATCTGATCCAACCTTGAAAGAAGATTGGGTGTTCAGTCACACTTTTCTAAAAAGATACCCATAGAAAGAGTTATACAAGGTTAAGGGCTAATTACAGGATGACAGAAAAGTGTTGCCCTTACCAGTGATGTTTGTGCATTACAGTTATCACCATTATGGCTGCATCATGGCTGGTTGTAAGCAAGCAAACAATTCCCTGGATCATAACAAGGGATCAGGCAGTTCTTGAAACATGCAGGAGCACTTCGGCCAAGAAGGGACTGTGTTAGGAGATTGGACACCAGTCAATCTGCTTCCAGGTAAATGTTAAATAATAGTTTGTACCTGAATTGGTCAGTGTGATCACTGATCATGGCTGTGTTTAGTCACGATTAACGTAACCTCTCAAGGCTTATTATTCACTAATTCTGCACGACTTCAGTACACTATGAGATCAGAAGGTCAAGCCCTGGCATCTCCTTCCCTGACCTCCTTGGAGGCATGGTACCAAATCCTACAGTGCTGTGCAGACACTGCTGTCCTGCCCCTGGATCCACCAGAGTAAGCAAGGACAATAAGGNACAATTAACATAACCTCTCAAGGCTTATTATTCACTAATTCTGCACGACTTCAGTACACTATGAGATCAGAAGGTCAAGCCCTGGCATCTCCTTCCCTGACCTCCTTGGAGGCATGGTACCAAATCCTACAGTGCTGTGCAGACACTGCTGTCCTGCCCCTGGATCCACCAGAGTAAGCAAGGACAATAAGGCAGAATATTCAGAAGTGCTGACACTTGAAGCCTTTACTGTTGCAGTCAGGAACTGACAGGAAGATGCCTGAGCTCAGGCTGGAGGGGGAAAGAAAAATTTTTTTTTTTTTTTTTGTACAGACATTTAAAGATGTTCA
>VZUA01085991.1:131549-145326 GCA_013401035.1 Horornis vulcanius
TGGAAGCATCTTACCCTTTTTTCTGCACTTTCCCCAAAATTTCTGGATTTACCAAGAAATACTGCCCAGCCCTTCTGGCAGATACAAGGACTGAGTTTATGATTGCTGCCATATAAAATTGGCACTTTACTCTGCATTTCCAAGACTCACGTTTACTGCAGAAACAATTTCCTGGGAGTTTCCTGCATCTGTGGAGGGAGAGGGGAGGTGACAGCCAACTTCTTGTGGGAGGCACAGTCTAGTTCCTTCTCCATACAATTCTGATTTTACTAAAACAGTTTAATTGCTTGAGCTTGTGCTCACCTTATGCCAAGCTGTCTATCAGCTGCCAGTCTCCAGACCTTATCCCACCACCTCCCATTCTTTAATGAAGACTTTTATTTTCCTGTGAGAACAGAGTGGAAACAACAATTGAAACCTCAGAAGTTGCCACACAGCAAATTTTTCTGGCAGCTCTGTTCACATGGGAACTTTCAAAGAGCCTTTAGTAGTCTTAAATCCAGAAATATTCCCATGAATTTGTGATTTTCATCCGCAATGGTCAACAGTTTCCATGAATTGCAGTGTAGGAGTAAGTCTGTCCAGAGGAAGATCACTGCCTGCTTTCCCAAACCTTTGAAGGAATAAATGAAAGAGCTGCCTCTGAGGAGGGTTTCTGTCTCTGCTTGTTTCCAACGAGAAGAAATCCTATCCCGCTGTCTCGGTTAGGACGACACTTCCCCCTTTTCTATGTCCATTCCCGACACGGATGAAAAAGTCAGCAGAAAACCACAGCTGGACGCCAGCTTGATCCAGAAGTGTTGACTGGGTGGAAGGAAGGAGGAACCAAGAGGGGACAGGGAAACAGCTGGGCAAGAGAGAGCAGGATTTAGGGACACAGGGATTTGTGGAGCAAGAAAACAGATTGCACAAGGGAAAGCGGATGGAGCTCCAGCAAGAAGTGAGTAGAATGATTTGGTGGGGGAAGTACCAAGCTGCCAGAGCAGCTGAAAAGTGACAGCTGAGTGAAAGAGCAATGCAAGAAGAAATGACAGATTTACAGTCTTAATTACAAGCTGTGAACAGGATCTTCTTTCCTAGAGAGCGGGCGAAATGGCTGGACCTGCATGGACACACTTGCCTTGCAATCCCTAAGCAGGCAGAACAACAGCGGGATGCGTTTGCTCATTTCCTTCTCACATCCTGGATTTTAAGACTCATCTCTGACTATCTGAAGGCGGTAACAGCGTAATGAGAAGACTGAGGATGCCCAAATGACAATTTCAGTTCATATTATTAAAACACCTGCGTGCCAGCTGCTGTTCAGACAAGCCCTTAAGTGTTCCAGCTGGAAATGTTTCTGATCCAGGAAAGACTGAGGTGCTTGGGGAAAAGGGAATTTCTCCTAATAGGGAAAAAGAAATGTATTTGAAAGTTTTAGAACCATGAGCTGTCATTTTGGCCAGGATTTTATGGGATCCTGGGGTCCAGAAAATATCCCTTATAAAAGACAAATTGGGGATATCTGATACAATGAAGTGGAAAGGGTCATATTTTTGTTGAATAAAAAAACTTTCCTTCATAACCGAACATTGAGTTTTGATAAAATTTTGACGTGTACAGGAAAAATCTATTGTTTTCCACATGGGAATGTCCTGAAGTCAGGAGAGTGAACACTGAGACTTCTAAATGACTTTTTATTATTCCCCACCTTCTGTTAAGCAAGATTAACATCAAGCTAGGGAATTGCACTTACTTGCATCAGAAAACCTCATTCACATTCCAAGATGTCAGAGCACATCAGGAAACCCTGAATTGCGCAAAGCCACAAGTAGCCTACTGTGCATTATATTTTTACTATGATGAATTAATACATAGTGGTTTTCTCTATTTGTTTCCTGTTCAGTATTGTCTTTAAGAAAAATTACTCACTTGTTTGCTTACATTACTGGAGGGAATGATCACACTCTACAGAATCTGAAGGGCAATAATAACACAGAGCATGGAGTCAGGCAGCGCTGCAATCCTCTAGCAGCTCTGCTTCTTTCATTTGGCTGCACTTAGTAAGGAGGTCCTCAACGTGGAATTGTACCACCATTTCTGTGGTGATATGTCACATACATATCAGCTCTTTGTGGCATTTGCAACTTCTGAGGATTCAGTTTAACCTAAGCTGGTAGGGCTAGATGACTGGAAATGCTCTTGGCAAAGGTGACTGGCTGTGGTTAAATGCTGGTGTGCACAAAGCTTTTGGAAACAATGAAATGTGACTCATCACTAGATGGTGTGGGACTTTTCCTCCCTTACTATATCAGCATTTGGTTTTATTTATGCTTCAGTATTTCTAACATTAGAAATTACTTAAGCAAGGTGTTTCAAGGAAGATGTCACCTCCACCACTATATCTTGTACTAGAAGGTAGTTACAGTAAGATGGAAGAAGTTTCTGAGAAGAAGATTTCTGCTTTTAATGTCTCTAAGAATGACTTTGTGAGAGTGCATGCTTGTCCTTTCCTGTATTACATATAAAACTGTTTGTCAGGGAGTGTGAATGACATTGAGTTGGAAAGACACTTTTAACAAGGGACTGCACATCACTGGTTTTATAGCATCATTTGTCAAAGCCAAAGCACAATTTAAGCACAATGACTTCACATTAATTTGAGAATTCTGAGTCCCTTGAAATCTCTTTTTTTTTTCTCAGAATATTAAAAAAAAGTAGGAAAAGAAGTAAAAGTATCCCCCTGTTTTAGTAGTGTGAGGAGTGCACTTACATCTTAACATGCTGAAAAAAATATTCTTAACATCTTTAGATAGTCTGAGCTCGTTTCCCAGCAACCAAGTTCATATTTATCAGGAAATCCTATGGATTGTCTGGTCATGATGAAGAGAGTTGTCACATTTCTGAGAAATGTGGAAGAATTGTGATGGTTCCTAGTTGAGTGGCTGATACCCTACCCCAGTGTAAGAAGTGTAGGCTTGGGAAGCAGGGTTGAGTCCCACAGCTCTTGACTTAGCCTCTGATCAATAAGGATACTTATGGAGAAACCACACAAAGACACCAACCCAATCCTAAAATCACTTCAGGAAATTGTTTCCCCTTTAATTCCAGAAGTTCAAAGGTCACTTCAAGCCAGTCCTCCATACATGCAGGAAAATAAAGCACATCAGGCAAGGTTTTCAAAGCACGGTGGAGTTTCCTGCCAGCCATGGCCAAATCATCCAGCCATGCGGGTGTTCCTCCAACCAAGTGTCCACTCTGGCTCCACCAGACCACTCAGCTGTTGGAAAGTAGATAAGCAGCTGGAAAACTGCTTTACACATGCAGTCAGCATTCATAACAATGCTTTCCTTGCTATTATTTCTGCTTATCTAATCCACCACAAAATATTTGATCCATCCACTTACTGCATTTTACTTTTAGCAAAGTTTGTTGGCTAAGGGCTGCTTTTGCTTCTCACGTGTTCAATCCACACAGCAAAATGAGGTTCCTGTTTTGATAGCAGCTACTGATGGTTACAAATAATAGCAAAAATAAACTGCTGCTACTATTTGACATGACCTATTTCCAGATAGGAAATGGTCTATCATAGCATAACTGAGAAGATAACCCATTATTAACTCCTGTCTCCAAAACTTCCAAGAAGACTGATTATATGGTTCACCCTGAAACACTGCAATTTCACTAACATATTTGTTGAAAGCAATTATAATCTATACAGTACTTCATAGATCTTGGAATACAATAACTTTAAATGGAGCAAATGGTTTACATGTCCTGATCTCAATTGAAATATGACACTGTTATATCTTCAGAGGTTACCAACAAATCTCTTTCTCCTGGGTAAACAAAGAAAATCATGAGGAGGAGAGAAAAAGAAAATATTTTGAAAACTTGTGAGTCCAGTTGTTCTCTGCCAACAGCTATGCAGACACTGGGGCTGACTTGTTGCCAGAGTCAGCACACTAGTTAGAGCTCTCACATTCTGGCGGCAGCAGCTTGACAATAAAAAAAGAAAAATCTTTCCCTTCTTGCCACCTTCAGCAGATGACTCCAGCCTAGAAAGGAGTCAGCCCAAGTGTTTGCAACAGCAATTTGTAGAGCTTTTTTCCATTAAAAGCTTTGCCAGAGCTTTACTCCTTGACCCGAGCGGCTGGCTGACTGAATGCCTCTTCCCGGACTGAGGAGGCTGAGCCAGGGAGGCACTGCTCTCTCAGCCTCGTGTCCTAAATGGGCAAAAGGAGGGGTTTCCACCTCTCAGCCAGACAAGGCTATGGTAGAGAACTGCTGAGTGGCTCACAGGCACCAGGGGCCACCTGGGGCACAATAAGAGGTGCTGTTCCACCAGCACAGCACACAGGTCATCCCTTGGGCACAGGCAGCAAGGGTCCCAGTGTAGCACCCTGGTCTGTGTTCAGAGCACACTGGAGACAAAGCAGTAGCTTAGGAAGTGACAGCAGAGTGTCCTCTGCTCTCTCCTGTGCTAGGGCACTGCAGGAGAGCACTGCAGGCAGGGATCAGAGAACCATGAAATCGGAATGGTTTGAGTCAGTGGGGACCTTTAAAAATCATCTCATTCCAACACCCCCACGTGGGCAGGAACACTTTCCATTCAGTCTAGTTGCATGAAGTCTCATCTAACCTGACCTTGAACACTTATCTGGGGAGCAGACCTGCAGAAAGTAATCTGGGGATGCTGGTTGGCAGCAGGTGCAGTGTGGGCCAGCTGTGTCCTGGCAGCCAAGATGGCAAAACACATCCTGGGGTGCATCAAACACAGCATCACCAGCCAGGCAAGAGAGGTGATTATCCCAGTCTAGTCAGTGTGGGTGCAGCTCCACCTGGGGTACTGCACACAGTTCTGAGCCCCACAACTTCAGAAGTACTTGAAGGTACTCAAATGCACCCAGAGAAGGGCAACAAAACTGTTGAAAAGGCTAAAAGGAATGTCCTATGAGGAGCAGCTAGAGATATTTGGCTTGTCTGGTTTGGAGAGAAGGATGCTGAGCTGTAACCTCACTGCTCTCTACAGCTTCCTGAGCAGAGGAAAGGGAGAGGGAGGTCTGAGCTTTTCTGCCTGGGATCCAGTAACAATGTGTGGAAATGGTTGAAAGCTGCATCAGGGGTGGTTTAGACTGGACATTAGGAAGCATTTCTTTACCAAAAGAGTAATCAAATGCTGGAACAGGCTTCCTAAAGAGGTGGTCAATACCCCAAGCCTGTCTTAGTTTAAGAAGCATTTTGACAATGCCCTTAATTGTATGCTGCAACTTTTGGTCAGCCTTGAACTGGTCAGGCGGTTGACTAGATGATCGTTGTAGGTCTCTTCCAACTGAACAATCTATTCTGTTCTTTTCTTTTCTATTCAATTTCTATCATTTCCAGTGATGCAGCATCCACGGCTTCTCTGGGCAACATGTTTCAACATTTTTCCACCTCCATCATAAAACACTTCTTCCTGAAGAAATAGACCCTTTTTTGATTAAAACCGTTAAGCCTTGTCCTATTTTAACAGGCCCTGCTAAAAATTCTGTCTCTGTCTTTCTTATCGACTCCCTTTAGGGACTGAAAGACTACTATAAGGTTTCCCTGGAGTCTCTTCTCCTCCAGGCTGAAGAAACCCAATTGTCTCAGCCTTTCCTCATAAGCAAAGTGTTCTATCCCTCAGATCATCTTAGTGACCCTCCTCTGCACTCACTCAAACAAGTCCATGTCCTTCTTGTGCTGGGAGCACCAGAGCACCAGAGCTGGACACAGTACTCAACACAGGACTTGTGAGAGCACAGTAGAGGGTCTGCTGGCCTCTGCCTTTAATGCAGCCCATGACATTGTTGCTTTGCAGGCTGCAAGCACATGTTGCTGGCTTATGTCCAATTTTTCATCCATCAATATCCCCAAGTCCTTCTCGTCAGGGCCGCTCCCAATCTCTTTATTCCACAGCCTGTATTATATTGGTACTGATGATTTCTCCAACTCATGGCTCAGTGATCATTAGTTATGTAGCTCCCTGCCACACCTGACTGAAGATCTGTTGCCTTAGCTATTGGTCCCACAACTCTCTGGCTGTGTTATGGAAATAACATAGATTTAGGAAAAAAATAGATTAAGATTACTATGAGTGGGGATTCTAAGGTACCCCTGCATCCCTAGTCCTTCCTCCTGACTGGGTGGAAGTGGCTTCCCAAGAGCGTATGTGATCCTTGATGCCAAGAGCAGGCCTGTAAGTCCACAATAAAGAATGTCCAGAATGACCACCTCAGAGTTTGGGCCCCTCTCCTAAGCACCAAAACCTTACAGGCATCTGTATCCCTTTCCACTTCTGTTTTTTAATACCTCCCCAACATGGAGATCTCCTTTTTTTTCCAGGGCTCAATCCCCAGATAAGGTGAAATCAGGGGTTTCTGCTGGTGAACAATGGATGTGAAGGAGGAACCTAAAGAGGCAATGGCAGCTTCCCCCTTGGTGAAATAGGTAAGAAAAGATGAGGTCCTTCTTTGTCCATGTGGTATGGTTTTGTAGCCTGTTTCCCAAAAGCATCAAGCAGAAGCCAAAGTAATTTGTCATGCATCTTCCTGCCTGCACACTGTGTGTGCATCATGAGGCAGACCTGCTAAGAGGAAACTTAGGGAGGATGTGATGTACCAAAAAGAGTCTGGGGAGTTTTTGGTGGTTAAAATACACACCTCTGTCATCAGTTCTTAGCAGAAAATGACAGTCAAAAGACCAAAGTATCTATGAGGTAATTTAGAGAAACTAAAAGGTCCTCAAAATAACACAGGTTTTGTCTCTGTAATCATACTGCACTGAGGAAATCCATTATCTTATTTATGGTTTGTTTTTCAGGTTCAGAACGGACATGGTGCTGTATATTGAGAAATACTGGTTGTAATGCTGTAACAGGTTGGGCCACCTCTGTGGGTTTGTCATGCAGTCCTGTACAGTTTGTTTTAACTAGGGTGTATTCACCGAGTATACAAAATCAGTTAGAACTTTACTGAAAGCCAGGCCAGGATCAGCTAACTTGCAGTGTTTTAATTCTGTAAGACAGTCCAAAGGAGGCTTTGAAAACCTATTTCAAGAAATAAGAACTCAAACTTAAGAGAACAGCAGATAAAAATGTCGGGTCACTTAGTGTGTTTCATTTGGCCAGGAGAAGAGCCAACCAATTTAACTGAAAACATCTGCAAAGGATGGGTAGTATCTACAGGGCTCTTGAAAGAAGATTCATGAATTCCATCAACAGCTATCAACCAGATATTGCCACTCAGAAGCAAAGTGGTATTTTGCAAGCACACCATGTCTGCACGACAGAAATGAACCCAAGAAACAATTCCATGTTTATAACACCTCTCAAAGTATCCTGTGCTTCCTCATCTGCTTTCAGTAATGGAAATACCAACACTGGCTGTGCCTTGCATCTCACCTAGCTTTACATCAGTTCCATGCAGTAGACAGCTTTTGAGTGAAGCTCCTATTACTGTCATCCACCTTCTTCTTCTGACCTATTTTAAGTGTCATGGAGATCAATATCTCCATAGAAGTGCTTCTTCATTGACCAGAAAGTGAGTCAGGGGTGATGAAGATGATTGAGATCAGCTAACATGGAACCTACACAGAGATATGAAGACTCATCTGTTCAAATGTGTGATGGCATCAGTTGGTTATTCAGCTTGGGGATGGTGGAATCAGAGAAAGCTAGGTATGTCTATCCCCAGACTTTCCTAATGGCCTTTCATGGCAGCTTCCAAGGAGTCATTTGGACAATGTTCTTTTCCAGAGGGCTTCAATATCACTTTCTGACATCTTGGAAATGAAAACCCAATTCCTAAATTACTCAAGTGTTGCCAGTATTTGTGGTTTAATGGTTGAGACTGAGCATGTTTGGTTGTCTTCTTAAAGCCCTAGACCTAGAATCAGGTTATTTATTACCTGAGAATTCCACCTACTTTCATCTGAAAGCCCTTGTAATCACAGGAAAATCACAGGAAAAAAGCCAAAAGGAAAGTACTAAGGAAAAAAAATAAAAGTAGTTCAGTAGCAAAGATATTGGGACCCCGATGATTCTTAAGCAAGTGTCTTGATTTGCTGGAGTGTGACCCAGTTTTTGAGCAAATTGAGCTATTCCTTGTCACTATTAATTTGACTGGTTCTTCAAGTCCTGAGGTCTTTAGTAATCTCCAGCCTTTTATCAGGCTTCAGAAGGTGAAGGTATGCACCTGAGAAACATGTTCTTCCATATTAGCCAACTTTTCATTAAAATTAATATCCATGGGTAGTCTAAATGATTAATTTAATTGAGACCTATTTGAAAGCTGTTTAACCAAAATGATTCTTGTGCTGACCCATGGTCTCTTCTTGCATGTCATTGTGAATTGCTACAAGCAAACCTCATGCTGTGAAGGAAGTGGTATATCAAGGACAGGAAGTTTCCAGGTTTCCTGCCATGAGGGATCACACATCNCAGAGTGGGATGGGGTGGGCGGATGGGGTAGGAATTAAGACAGCTAGAAACTGAGTATGAGATGGTTGGTGTTCGTTTGTACCAAAAGAACCTTGTCCACCCCAGCTTCCAGATACAGCATCATGATCCCCTGAGCTGCTAGAGCCTGCCTATAGCTGTTTTGGTATCAAAATATCCTGGCACAGGCAGGATGTGTCATAACATAAGAGTATGTCTTCCATCCATCTGGTTTACTGATAGCTGCCTCCAAGTGCTTCACGCTTTCCAAAATCAACTAAATGGAGACCTGAAATGTAGAGGAGATGAAGAATTAGATAATGCAGTGNTCAAGAAAAATAATAACCTTGAACCCTGTCCTGAAATTTTATCACTTCATGCTCCAAAAGGACCTCAATGTCTCAAATGGGCTATCCATCTTGAGAGCCATGTTTTATTGGCAGCTCATTCTGACACAAAAGGGCTAAGAGTGCATGCCTGGCCTTAAAAACACCCACTTGAAAGTTTTCTGAAAAAAAGCTTTAAAAGTCTGCCTGGCTGGTGGCTTGATTTCTTGCTCCACTACCAGGAACTTTGCATTTTCTGTGTCTCTCGACAAATTAATGGGCCAAAAAGTTTCTCTTTGGAAACTTCTTTTCCTCCCCAGCAACTGATAGCCTTCCACCTTCCTGGCAGGAACTCCCACTCCCACTCCTCACTCTGTGAGGGCACTAGGCCAGCATGAAGGAGTGCTCTGCCACAGCAAATTGCGTTCTTTTAAACTATGTTTGCTAAATTAATTTTTGAGCAGCAGAAGGGAGCAGCCACAGAGCCACAAGACCTAGAGCCAGCATGACAGACAGTCATGGGAGTAGGGAGTAGGGAGTAGGGAGGCCAAGGTGGGCCTGGCAGGGAGAGCAGTGGTGTGCCAGGAGCAAACACTGATGTGAAACCCCAACTTTACAGCTTCTCTGAGTCCAGCCAGCAAATCCCACCTGAATTTACCCAGTGTGCAAGCCCTTGAGGACTCTCTGTCATCACTTCTCTTGCACACTACCAGAGCCAACAGTACTCCTGGCTTTGCCAAGGCTTGTGAACATACTTTCTACTTACAGAAGACCAATACAGGACAAAACAAAGGCCTCCCCATCCATTTGCTTCTCTCAAGCTCCCCACAACTCACTGCAACCCTCACAGCCTTCTAGTGCATGAGATTCTGACCAACTACCTCATTGTCTTACCTCTGAGGCATGCAATTATATTTGCTTCTGCATTTGTTGTCTGTGATATCAGTTGCCCCATAGCCCCACGCCATCAATCCTTCTTTGAGATGAGAACATCTTTCTCTCTTTTTCTCTCTCTCCTCTGCTCAAGCCAATTTTTCACTCCAGTTTCTACCTGAGAACTGCTCTCAAGTGCTCTCAAGTGCTCTCAGTCCCTTCTATTGTACTTCTTGTCCTGGCAGCTCAGCCTTATTCTCTGACCCACATCCTTTCAGTTCAGTCATCAGGCCATGCCCAGTGTGCTGGTGGTGTCTATAGGTAAGTAAATAGCCTTTTCTCCATCTCATCCAAGTGCTTTTTAATTCTCTTCTGTGGCACTAAACTCCGTGAAGGACCACAGTTTAAAAAAAAAAAAAACAAACCCTTCCTCTTCATGATTCATTTCACTTGCATCAAGAGTTTACTTCTTTCATCTTTGCAGATGAGTAAATGTGTTTGCTTTTAAATCTGGCACTTTAGGCTCATCTTTTGTCACAATATTTATCAGCAAGTGAATGGGATGGCTACCCACCATCAGGAACCAGCAATGCTAGTAGCAGGGAAGAATAAGAGGGTTTTCAAGGATGAACCAAGGTAACTGTTGTTACTGAAACACAATGATAAAAACAAAGCATACAAGTATGTAATTGACCAAAAAGCACTCAGACAATCTGCAGGTCAGAACTGTGTCACTTCTCCTCTAAACACCATCCTTAGAATAGGATGTCTAAAACATTCCTGAATATTTTTTTTCTTACAGGCAAGATGGCATCTTCCAGCATGCCATCTGATTGGAGAAGTCTCTAAAATGTTCTGATGAAGGTAAAGCTGAAAGGCATGTTCCTTCAATATCCGAATGTTGTGTAAGGGCTATGATAGGAAACATTTGCTACCCAGGATACTACATATTTCTCTAAATTACTGTATGCCCAGGTACATCTCTACTAGTTCTGTCAGCTCAAAGACAGGAACTCTTTGAGTCTAGCTCAATTATTCTCTGCACATATGAACTTTTCCATCCCACAGTAGCACTGCATCTTCTGTACCCTCCATTTGGAAGGGTCCATTGGCCACACCACCTTCCAGTGCCTGCACATTATGTGGTGATTACTGATAGTAGTGTTGCTAGTTGGTAGAGCCCACGTGGCATTTTTTAACTTTTCTCTTTTGATTTCTAAATTGCTAGTAAAGAAAACAAGGCTCAACAACTACAAAAAAGTTCCACCCAAAGAAAATGCATCTTTCCCTCTGGGTTTAATTCAAGTAACTAAATGCGTCTGGGAATCATGGGCAATATACTGTGTAATAACACGCTCTTCTGTTCAGTAAAGGTATGAGACTCAAAGACAAAACCATTTGGTTTCCAAGCATGCACTGAGAAAGGAGAACAAATGCATTGAGGCTCAACTCAGTGCCCAAACTCAGCTGTGAACAGGCTCAGACTCAATGTTCAAATGGTCTGTGAAAACAAAGCTTAAGGCTGAAGCGGGTCTTCCATTCCTATTGAGGGAGGCAGGAGCCCAGCTTTTTTGATAACATAAAGTGTACTCAGCTGCATAAAGGCTCCAGCTATCCATGCCAGGTCAACAAGAGACGAGACAGGGCAAGATATGCTCTGCCATCTGCTCACAGGATGGAAGGTTTGGGACCCAAATGCTAGAGATCAGACAGTAAGTCTGTCATCATATCAATTTAGTGATGCAACACATATTTGCAAATTTTGCTTGGATTCTCTAAGTGAAAAACCCCACATTTCTGAATCTTCCCTTGGATTCTGAGTGAAAAAAAAAATGAAATATGCATTTAAAGGCTTTAACTTGATTTTCACCAGCTGCTGTTAGTGCTATACACACATACCAGTGCAAGGCCCAAAGCTGAATGACAGACTCTAGTCAGAACATTGGTGTTTGGCTACTGTAATTATTTGCAGCATTCAAAATCTATGGAATAGTTTGTGGACCCCCATAATACACTGAGTAACTTGCTCTAAAATGAATCTTGAAAGAAGCTGAATATCATTGAAGCCTAGGAAATTAATAGAAAAGCTTTTGTTTTAATTTTTCTTACCTAATTGAGGTCAATGTATCCATCTCTTCCTGTATATAAAGTCTAAAATGCCCCCTACCAATGAAAGTATGGGAATGCATATGCACCAAGTCTTCCATAGCCAGCATCTTCCATCTAAAAAGCTGAGCAACCTCTTCATTATTTCCTTGTTTAGAGAGTTTAAAAATCATGCTTCATTTAGCCCTGGAATAAACAGGTGCCTGGTTGCATCGGAGGTTAAAGTTTGCTGGAGTCAAACACTCTAATGAGTAACAGTCAATCCTCGTGCCTCAAGGTAACAGGGTTTGTTCTTGTTTACAGAGCCCCCTTATAGCTGAAACAACTTGCCTGAGCAGAGAGGAGATGACCTGCTGGCGACTGCCTGTCCCCCTGACAGAGAGCCAAGACTGACTGTGCAGCGCAGGGCGGAAAACGTAACAGGAGACACGGGGAGGATGTCCTGTACCGCAGACAGGGCACAGGGCTTTTAGTGGTTAAGATGACAACAAATGCGCACCTCTGTCATCAATCCCTAGTAGCAAGCCATATCCATGGAGAAATTTAGACAAACCAAAAAGGTCCTCAAAAACAAGTGAGGTTTTGTTTTTTGAATAATGATAATGTACTGAGGAAAGCCATTATCCTATTTATGGTTTGTTGTTCAGACTCCCAGCCAACAGCGCACCATACTCCGTGAATATATACATTCTAATGATATGATGGGGCACATCACAGATGTTACGGGTTTGTCACAGGGTCCTGCCTGGTTTGGCTTAACCAGCATGTAATTGCCAAGCACAAGAAGCACTTGCAATTTATAATGACTGCCAGGCCAGTGTATACTAATTGCTGTACCATGATTGCACATGACAACAAGAGAGAAGGGGGAATAAGAAGGAAGTGATAAAGGGAAGGATTCAGGGGACCAGTCCAAACAAAAGCAAAATAGAATTCAAAACAATTCAAGTTGAAACTGTGTAGCAATTTTGTTATGTTGAAGCAGAACTGCAAATAATATAGTCGACTAAAGAATGAAAGGAGGGTCTGATCTCAAATACTGTGAAAGACCACTTGCTGCTCCTCTCTAGGGATGGCCAGGCAATAGAAAACCTAACAGATTAGGATTATGTATCACAGAACCACTGAGATGGAAATGTGCTTCTGAATCATCATTCTCATTCTCCTTTGCTTGTGTGTTTCCTAGCCAAAGTCTAACAAGATTTTAAAAATCTGAGCATTTTAAATATACATGCCTTCCCCCTCAGGCCCATCTAACGTGCTACTTCCCAAGCAAAGCTTTTAAAGGTAAGAACTATTTGAAATTCCCCTGACTTTGATTGCAGAGTCCTTTAAATTCCTGGTCTCTAATCAATCCTCTAAATATCTGAGGCACTGAAAATTAGAGGCCATTGTTGTCAGTTGAGTTTTTCATGAATAATCTAGGTCTACCCATCATGACAAATTAGACAAATGCTCAGAAAAAAATCGATTAGAAGAAAAGTGAATTGTTGATACAGCACAAATAGGGGTTTACTTGTATGTGGGGCTGGATTTTCAGAGAGCATTGATTTTTGCAACATTTCAGTGTTAGAGTTCTACCTCTTCTGTACAATTTGGTGTCTTAGGAGATAAATTAAAGAAGGTGAATGCCTGAACTGGATTCCAGACAGGCCCTTGTCCTCACTGCAAATATCTAACCCCCTCTTTATAGCAGCTTTGCCCTGGAATAACCTCTGAAGGATGTCTGAAACCATGATGGACAGCAAGCCAGATCTTCAGCACTGTGGATAACTGGGGCTCACTTCACAGCCCTTTTTTATTTGGCAATGTAGACATACCCTTAGAATCCTTCCACTGTCTCTGTGACTGGACAAGTACATCCAGAAGCCAATTCAAACTTTGGGGGAGCTGCTTTATCTTCTTTTGGATATGCCTCTATCCCTCCATTGCGTATAGTGAGAGCCAAGGCAATTTGGTAACTATATCTTCTTGTAAATCTAGCCACTTAGAAAAAGAGAGAAACAAAGTGAGATTCTTGTGGGACTTAAAACTT
>VZUA01085999.1:7779-22078 GCA_013401035.1 Horornis vulcanius
TGATCCAGCCTCACTCCTGGCCCAGGGCAGGGCTTACAGGCTTGCCCAGTGATGTGTATCTCCCTATGCTCCAGCTTTCACAAATTTCCTTATTGGCAAGTGTCCCTATTAAGCTTCACCCCAGGAAAAAGCATCTTCAAAAGATTCTTTGTCTGAAATGCTGAGATGCACAGGTGTTGTTACTGAGTTTGATAAATGTCAGATTCCAGTAGACAAGTCTGTTTATCAAAGGAAAAAAGGGCACTTTATCTTTCTAACCTCTTGAATTACTGACATGTTATCTTCAAAATGTTACAATATTCTACAGCATTCTGCTAACATTTAGCTTTGTATAATATAACAGTTCTCCTTTCACTGTTGCTTCCTAATTAGTTAGTATAGCCCTAGAAAACTGGAAACATTTTTTTAAGGAAAACCAGTTGTAAAGGCTCCACAAAAGCTATCTTCTGTGGATAAAGCTACATAAGCTTTAACATAGCTATATAAAAGCTATGTTCTGTGGCCCTAACCTCCCTATGCTCCCTTACTGAAGCAAGAAAGTCTTTCCTCACCATGAAAGCAGCTGAGTTAGACTCCTGCTTTGAATAGATTTGTGAGGAAAAGGGTTTCCTTGTCTACAGGGAGATTATATTTGCCACAGTGAATTTAACTTTTCTAAAGAGAATTTCTCCACTTTAGTGGTTTCTTCATCCTGATGGTATCAAAACAAAGCAGAACCCTATCAGCTTTTGGAGTGCTAAAGCATATTAACAGAAATGAGCAGTAGTCACAAAGTTGTCCAACAATAACAAATATTTCCTTTTTCTTTTTGTATAAATTCAGGAAATTAAAATGGCCTCTAAATGTTATAAGAAGAAATATATAGTTTCTAGATAAGTATCTTAGATCAATAATTTAAATCAATAATAAATTACAGGATAAAACATGAAGACTCAAATTACATATAAGAAGTTTCATTTGTTAAAAGGTTAGTTACTAGACTAAAAGAAAGTTACTAGATTGGGTAATGGAGTTAATACATTTCTTCAGCTATACAGGTTTTTGTCATTAAGTTATCATTTAATTTCTTGAGAAATAACAATGTAGAAATATGTAAATTTTTTTTTAAGCATTGGTTTGATTTTCTTTCAAAAAATGTGTATATTTCAAAACAGGAAAAAATTCCTTTTCTTTAACTGACCAAAACAAAAAAAAACCCTTCTTTTGGTTGATTTGATATTGGTCTGTTTATCTAAGTGGCATCATGGTGTCTAAATTATGACTTTAAAGAGTTAGAAGATGAATTCTAAATTTTATTCCTTGATAGCAAACTATATGAAACTACATATGATCGATAAACTATTTAGGTATGAGAAAGTTATTACATGTGCTAAAAGCTCATTGTAGATTTTGTCTTTGGGTTGATAATTGCTGTCCAATTCCATGTAATATCATTCTGCTTGAGTCAGTTGGCCAAATTGCAGTCATTTCCAAGACAAGAAAAGCACAACAGTCATTTTTTATGACCACCTGATTTAATCAGAGGTAGATAAATGTGGGTTTTTTTTCTTTCAGAATGGAAATTAAGTGGTTAGGCTGCAGTGTCTGCAGTCTCACTCATTATTTCTGGCTTATTTATGTTTAGAAAGTAATAACAACTAAGAAAAAGACACTATTCAGTAACTTGTATTGCCGGAAATGATGACAGTGCTAAATAGATTTTCTTTTTGTAAAAAGGTCCAATTACTCCATTATTAATGACATTATTTAAGTACTCATTAAATGTGACATTATTTAATGGGTTCATGTTAGTTTAAAACCTTCATTAAAGGATTGCTGTGGGGAGCTTTGTAATCTTGTATTTTTCCATCACTCCAGTGTTATATTTCCTACTGGTGCTATAAATTTGGGACCTTTTTCATTTGAACAGTGAATGTGGAATCTCGAATCATTGATGAAAGTGAATATTATGTACATTTCAGATGATAGAAGAAACTGGAAACAATGAAGCTTTATCAGTTTCCATTGTCCTCTTTGAAATTGTTGTGTGATGTCACAGTGATGGTTATTTGTTTTGAGGGTCTTAATATCAGGTGCCAATTTGCTGTCTTGATAAGAGTGTCTCATTAAATAGTACTAAGTTCACAAGTGGTGTCAGTGGCAGAATACTATTCCAATGTGAGAAACAGGGCAACCAGGAAATTCTGCACTTAATTGTGAATGCATCTTCTACACTTTGTAGTTATAGACAGAAGCCTCAACATACAGTTGGTGTTATTCCTTTATTTTGGAGAACTGTTATTTTAATACACTAAGACTGTAGGGAAAAGGTTCATTCTTATCTAAAGCTGTTTTCTGTTGAATTTTTTTGTAGCAAGCATTCAAATTATATATAAAGTCACATTGATAATGAAGATATTACCAAAATATTTCTTCCAAAGCTTAGAAAAATTGTCCTCTATTAATTTTTTAATTAACAAGTATTTTTCATCGATTAAAGTTTTATGTTTTGAAAGAGTGTTTATGTCTACAGTCAATAGTCAATTTCTGTCGCTTTTCCACTTACTGTAAGTTACTTTTCAAGTATTCTCATGTAATGAGACCTGCTTAGGAATCAGTATCTCAAAATGTGAGAATCTAGTTCTAGAATTTGTTTCAGAGCTGAAGTACTGATTTTAGTACACTGATGTTGGATGGATCTTGTATTAAGGATGCTTTGGGGGTCGTTGGGTACATTGTCCTTTCTTAGGGATCACCATGTCAGCAAAAAATAAAGTATAAAAGTATAAAGTATGTAAAACTTCCCATATTTTAAAAGTGTGTCTAAACTGTACTGGACTAAAAACAGACCTCTCTTTGTGTGCACACGTAGATACACATTCATGTGGAGATGTACATAGATACATTCACATAGGAAATATTACAGAGGGAAGAGAGAGCAAAAAATAGAGACTAGCTAGAGACTATGCTACGGAGTGTGTGCATATTTAAAAAGATATTTTATCTTTTTTATAACATTTTTTCCAAGTGTGGGAATCTGTTGATGGTGTTTCTCTTCTACCCTCCTGTTCTTAACTCCAATTTCTTCCTGGAATCTTGCCTATTCAGGAGACTACTTGTAATTTTTGTAAAGCTAGCTGTTTTGTGAGCATTTAGGCATGTTCCAAGGTCGATTTATATTGAAGAAATCTTCTAAGATGTCTTCTACTTCTCTTATGTGTGATTACACATGCCATCATTAATCTAGTGATTTAGCTTCTTTTAGACCTTCTGGATTCATGAGGCATTTCCTCTGAATTCTCCTATTGTGATTCAGAGGTCAGAATACCATTATTACTAACCTTTGCCAGGCAAAATTTGTTTCATAAGCAGAGAGACCATTATGTTTTCTCCAAAGTAATTTGTGGAAGTATCGTTTTCCTTTCTTCAGTCTTTA
Organism: Horornis vulcanius; assembly: GCA_013401035.1. Taxonomy (NCBI): domain Eukaryota; kingdom Metazoa; phylum Chordata; class Aves; order Passeriformes; family Scotocercidae; genus Horornis; species Horornis vulcanius. The sequence goes on from VZUA01085999.1 coordinate 11,195, forward strand.
TCAGCTACTTTAAATCACCCTTGTTCTTTTATAGCCATCTCTCCATCCCCTCCTGTTTCCCATCTTTGTTACACTGAAATACTGTATTTGATTTCCTCTTTCCTTCATCCTTCAGCAGTCTCTCCACCCAAGCCCACTCCAGTCCTCCACTGATCATTAACTGTTGTGCGCACACTCCGGGTGCTGCAGGCGCCAGGGCACAACAAGCGTGGGGAGCAGTGAGGCACAAGCAGTGCCAACACTGAACCTTGGGACATGTGGTGGGTAACTGACCACGATCCTCGATGATGCAGACAAAGGACACAGAGGGGACTCTCTCTCTCTCTCTCTCTCTCTCTAAAGTTCCAGGGTTTGTTGGCACTGAAGGGGTCAGGGAGCAGAGAGCACCTGATACTGCAGTGCAGCACCTTTTAAATGGGGGTGGAACACTGGGAGGTACAGAACAGCAACCTATGGGGTTCCAGCAGGTGGGGATTACAGACGGTGGTGTGAGGGGTGAGAACCAGTGGGGTACACAGAGGGGTAGGTACAAAGGTTCAAGACCAATCATCTATCAAGTGACACAGAACTTTCTACAACAGAAGGTTGGAATTGTGTGTGACAGGCAGGTAGGGGAGGTTGGGTTAACTTTTGGACCATTCCATTGCTGGGGAAGCAAAGGGAGCTGGGGTATACCACAACAATTAACAACATCATGACTTCTTCCTGTAGCTCTGAGTGAGTGCTGGATGACGCGAGCGAGTGGTTTGACTCTCTGCTGCTTTCTCAAAAAACTCTTTCTCCTGATATCTCCCTGCAACTCCTGTTATTCCCCACACTAGTCTCAACAGAAACTTCTTGCACTTAGCTAAGCCAATTGACTCTGCCAGCTCCTTTTTATTTAAATGGTAGCCCTTTTAAACTCTTTAAATTGTGGTCAGGAGTTGTAACTGGACACTGTAACAACATTATTTCATTCTGTGGGACTCCGTCTAAGATGCTCAGTTACAAAAGCCTTGCCTTTGGTGATGAACGTGAGAAACTTGCCTTCTCCATTCCCATGCAACGTTACAGCATGATGCCATTCAGGTCCAAACCCAGCTTTTGTCTTGTAGTAAACAAGACAATTCTTTGAATTGTCTCATTGGTCTGCATTCATTTTGCGTATGAATGGGGTGTACACAGTTCAGGCACGATTTGAATACCTAATAAGCTCTGATGAGTGAACATTAGAATGGCATGTGGTTTCAACTGATATACTGCAGGCAGTATTGTTTGAGACCTGAGGAGCAATCAGACTCAGAAATTTGAAAATAGTAAACAGTAGGGGCTTGGAGAGAGACCATCAGTCAGTCATCTTCTTCCCTAAATCTTCTACATTCAAGTGTTTCTTTTATCAGAACGTTTTTTCCTCTTAACTAAAACTGTTGTAGGAAAACATCAGGGAATGAGTAAGTTTTACAGAAGTAATACAACTTTCAGTTTTTTACAAGCTGTGAAGTTAAACACCAGAATAACTGTAAAATTTCTGGTATATTGTGATTTGTAATTCTCAGAATTAAGTATAAAATAATAAATACTGCATTTTCTCTTAATTTATTAACCTGCTTGCTTTTTATTATGAACCATGTAGAAGTCTTAAAAATTTGAGCATGCTGATTTTGCTCCTTCAGCTCTTTATTTAGCCATATATCATGTTCCTGACTTAAATAATATCATTGGGTGCTGTTCAACATGTCTATGTTTTAACAGAGTTTTTTAATCTCAACTGCACAAGCGCATAAGTGTTGCTTCAAAAATAGGAACAAGTAATATATGTAGTCTAAGCCTAGAACTCTTGATAAGGTATATCCAGCCACTTGCCTTAAAGCAGGTCCTCACATCTGATTTCTGACCTGTATTTGCTTTTGACATTTATTATGAAGTTTAATTTTGTTTTGTCTTATAGCTCAGTACAAGGCAGAGGGTCCAAAGATCCCACTAATTAGCTCTAGTTTAGGCTTGCAAACTGGACAGCTGTGCTAGTCTAACATTCAGCTCAAACCAATTAGTTCTATCCAGAGGCAAGGCTTATTTGTGTCTATCTAGACAAGATGTAACTTTTCTTTCAAGCACCAGGCAGTATTTGTGCACTACTGTACTGAACTTCTGGGGCATAAGGGCCTTGACTGTCAGGGAACCATGTGCTAAACAACTTAGCAAGTGTGCAGGTGTCATTAACACACTTTGACTCAAGTTGTGACATTCAGATTAGCAGTGTGGCACATTATGTACATTTTTTCTCAGTCTCATATACTGTTTACCTGTTCGACATTAGCCTCCACCTTTGATTCTCATTGTCCACAGGGCTGTAAACAATTCATTTTTCTATTGGTAACAATAGAAATGTGGCAAGTTACATTATTACTTAATAAATCAGATTTGACAATATGATACTTAGGAAGGAGATAATACCTTCTCCTAGATATATGGCATCTTTCTGTGAGAGATTTGACAATATTTACAAATAACAGTAGCTTGGAAAGAAATAAAACAACATATACTAATGAAATTAACAATGTCAGGAATTTATAATTTTTAAGGTATTGAACCTCATTTATAGCAAATTGGTCTATTTCCCAATGTAATGTACAATGTAATGAGACAGAAAGAGAAAAAAAGTATCACCTCTCAAGGTGTTTTGACAGTGACCATATAGAAGACTGTGTATTTTTGTGTGTATGTTTGTATACCTGAAATACAAGTCATACTTCCAATGTGCTTTTCTTATTGTGTTGGTTTTCTTTTCAGTATACTGTATTGGCTGTGGCCAAGATGAAGTTAATGTTCTCAGTAAAAGACTCTACAGTGCAGTGTTCATAACAGACCAGTGTTCTGGCTGTTTCTGAAAAGGTCTTGTGTGGTCTCCAGGCTGTCTATTTTTTCCCACTGCCTCAATGGTGAGTAGGCTGGTGATGGGAAAGGATCTAAGAAAGGACACCAAAGAAGCAGTAGACCCAGGTGACCAAAGGGATATTCAATATCATGTAACATCTTATTTAGAAATAAAAATTGAGGGACAGGAGTTAGCCTTGCTTGGAGATTGGCTGGGCATCTGGCTGGTTGTGGGAGCTGGTAAATGATTGCTTTTGTATCACTTGTTTAATTCCTTTTCCTTCACTTTCCAAATTGTCTTTATCATGATTAATTTTTCATTCATATGAATATTATTCACATTGCTTTCATATGACCTAGTTAAAAGCTAAGCAGCAAAGTATTTAAAAATTTATACTAATTTTATAATTTTTGTTTTTAATTTTTCCACTATCTCACAGCAGATATTTTGGTTAAAGAAAAACTGTTTTTTAGGAAGAAGAGTAGCATCACATAAGGCTTTCTTTCTAAACACAGAGCTATAACATCACTGAAATACTGCAGGAACAAGCATTTGTCCTATGGAACTATTCCTGAAAAAACAATAATTACCTTCCTAGTGTCAAGTATATCATATTTTCTGTTGAGAAGTAAACAGTCTTCTTGGTCAAATTATATGAAAAGTGTGAGTGGATTTTATATATATGACAGACACTCTAACTAAGGCTTTAATTTTCTAGAAAAAAGGACTAAAAACTACCCCAATAAATTTATTATTATCCTGTTTATGATTAATTTTATGTATCAGTGAATAATTCTAGCTAAATACAGGATTTTGAAATAACTTCAACAGTATTTTCTCACCAGATCTTTGACCAGCCGCACTAGGTCATGTACTTTGTAATATTCTGAAATATATTTTCTAATTTAATGAAGAAATATGTAGTTTAGCTGTAAAGGCCACCCACTCCTTTTACTCAATTATATTTCTGGATTTTCATGTATTAGTGTAATGTGTTTTGCCTTGTCAGAAATGCCTCAATTTCCCTCAGTCTTCCTCTGCCCAAGGGTTATAAAATCTGTTCTCTAAATCACACTTACATACAATGCAGCAGCTTCTTTTTGTTTTTCAAGATCCACTTCTGCCTGAAATGTAGAATACATGTAATTCTCCAGGATCTTTTTCCACCTTTATTAGTATTTTTACCTTTACTTTGCCTTAAGTGGCTGTAAAGTAAAGTTAACACAATTACATTTTTACTTGATATAATACTAGAAAACAGAAATAAATTGCCATTCTGTTTTGGAAACTTATCTATCAAAACATGGAATAACAAACCCCCAAATATATATCATATATAATATGCAGATTTTCCATATTACTTTTGAAACCTGCAAATAATTGCATAATTGCTTGATAAAAATAGTCTTAAAATGAACATAATGTTGATTTAGGAGTTAGATTAAAAATAAGCCTTGCAGCGTATTTGAGGGGAAAAAGTCTCACAATTTTTTTCTTAATTTCTGGGTATTCATCTTCACTAAAAATAAGGGCATATAGACATATAAAACTCATTGTTTTATATTTAAAATTAATAGCTTTGATTTATTTCTGACCAAAGTTACAGAGAAAGACAAAAATTGAACCTAAACCTGGCTCTAATGAGCATTATTTAAAAATTGAAAACTAAATCTGGAAAGACTTTCAAGAGCCCTGTGGAGGTGGCAGAGACTTGTTGGTTGAGGTGCCCCTCTGGGATAAAGAATGGCTGAGCAGACAGGTAAATCTGAGCTGTATCTCCTTCTGTTCTCATGCTTTTACTCTCATTTGCTCTTGGAAAGCACTTCAGATGGTCTTTAGGTTGGAAGTATTTTAAAATACAACTTTTTTCATTTTATTTTTCCCTTTCATCAAAAAGGTGGGGTTTTTTAATGTAGAGTTCTACATAAGAGTCTGTTTAATGACTGTTTCTGACCTACAAATGCAAGAGAGGCTTAGAAATTATCCTGGTGCTTCTTTGACAGTGTATTATCAGCTCTTAATTTTGCCAGATAGCTTTAAGTGAATTTTTCTGACTCATTACTTGGATGCGTATTGCCACTAGTATATGAAGAAATTGGGAGGGGGGGTTTTGGGAGGATTTTTTAATCCAATGTCCATATTGGATAAGATAGCACCTTAGGGGGATATTAGAAGCAGCTAAACCTGGAAGGAAAGCTTGTGCTGCACTGTGACATGCTGTGCTAACATACCAAAATGTACAGGAGATGTAAGAGTTTTTGTTACCCATAAAAAGGTAATGTGCTTGGGTTCTAGCTTAAAGGGGAACCTGCAGACATAATTTTTTAATGCTTAATCTTTCTTTCTCATCTCGGATTCAAACTTTTTCAATTTTTTTTCACTTAACATGTGCTACTGAGATGCTGTGATCTGATTTTGACTTGTTCCTTTTTTCTTAAACTTCTAGCATATATGCCTCAGACATATGTGTCTTCATGTGTCTTCATCTGCTGATTTTCATTTCTTTAAAAACCACAACAAGAACGACAATAAAAAAAAAACTACCTGGCTCCAAAAAAAAACCCAACTAAAAAACAAACCAAAACAAAAAACCCACAAAATACCAACCCCAAGGTGTGCCACATTCTGTAAATGAGAGATAATAAGGTTCAGAATGTGTGTTCCAATCTCTGTAAACAAAAGAAGCCCCACCTTAAACCTCAAGCACTATTCACCTGCCAACATCACTAACATTTAACATACCAGGTCTTGTTTATTCAAACGGTTGCCACAGGAGCTAATATTTCAGCCGTGTTTTGCCAGTTTTCAACTTATCTTCCTTTCCATTCCAGGCATTACACTTGTAGAAGGACTTAATCAACAGTGCTGAATTCTCTGGCTTTATCAAACAAACTGGTTGGAGGGAGGTGCAGCAGTAAAGATGCTAATGTCCCAGTGCTGCTGCTGAAACTGCTATCTGTTTGATTTTTCTTTCCTCTTCCTCACATACCTATCAGTCCCAGGTTCATTTTTATAACCAGCATTTTTTCCAAGCAAGGATTTGTAAATATTGACAGTTATAAATAGCCAATTCCCTAAGAGTGAAACTTTAATGTGGAGACATACTTCCATATAAATTACACCCTAACAATAAGAAGTTTTGGCATGCCTTGTTCTCAGTATGAATAAAAATGGTTCATTTAGTCTTGGAACCTGACTACCAGATTATAGGCTAGTCTGGGTGGGAGTCTCTCTCTGCACCACCTTTTGATGCTGTGCCAGCTTGAAACAATAATATCAGAATTCCTTAGGTCAAAGTGAGGGAGCATGAGGGAGCATGACTGTGGCTAAATGCTTTGGACACCTATTTAGAAGAGGGGAGATCCCAGTTCTGATTTCTGCTCAAAAGACTACATGAATGCATTATGTTAAAGAATTATTGGAGATGTGTGGCTGCCCCTCACACCAACCCACAGGTTGAAGAGGGCATGGAAGACAAACTTTTACAGTTCCAAATTGGGTCCTGCAACCACTGACCAGTTATATAAAAGAAGGTCATTGCTACCATCTGAAAATGCTTCGGGTTTTAAGAAATAAGTCTTCTGCCAAGTACAGAAGAAATTGTCCATCTGTGAGCCCTAATCAATTCCTGAATATGTTATATAGAATCATGGAGTCATAGAACGTTAAGGGTTGGAAGGGACCTTAAAGATCATCTAGTACCAGCCCACACCTGCCATGGGCAGGGACATCTCCCATTGCATGAGTTTACTCAAGGTGTTATTTAAATTGGCCTCGAGCACTTCCAGATTTGTAGCATCTGCAACCTCCCTGGGCAACCTGTTCCAGTATTTCACAACCCTCACAGTGAAATTTTGTTTTCCTAATATGTAACCCAAATTTCCCCTCTTTCAGTTTGTACCCATTATTCCTTGTCCTATCACTGCAGTTCCTGATAAAGAGTCCCTCTCCAGCTTTCCAGTAAGTACCCTTCAGTTAGTGGAAGGTTGCTAGGAGGTCTCTGTATTACCTTCTCTTTTCTAGGCTAAACAGCCACAACTTTCTCAACCTGTCTTCTGAGGGGAGATGCTCCAGTTCTCTTATCAGCTCCTTGTCCCTCCTCTGGCCTTTCCCCAACAGTTCCATGTCCTCCTTCTGTTGGGACACCAGAACCGTACACAGCACTCCAGGTGGGTCCCACAGGAGCAGAGCAGAGGGGCAGAATCACCTCCATCTCCCTGCTGGCCACGCTCCTTTGGATGCAGCCCGGAGGGCGCTTGGCTCGCTGGGCTGCGCGCGCACGCTGCCGGCTCCTGTTGGGTTTTTCATCAGCCATCACCACCACGTCTCACCTCAGGGCTGCTCTCAGTCACTTCTCTGCCCGACCTGTAGGTGTGTTTGGGGTTGCCACAACCCAAGTGCAGGGCCTTGCACTTTGCTTTGTTGAACTCCCTGAGGTTTGCATGCATCCCTGTCTCAAGCACGGCAAGGTCCCTCTGGATGGCACCACTTCCCTCCAGCGTGTCAGCTGCAACACACAGCTTGGTGTTGCCAGTAAACTTGCTGGGGGTGCACTCAACATCACTGTCCCTGTCACCAACAAAGATGATGAACAGTGTCAGTCCTGGTACCAACCCCTGTACTGACCTCTGATGAGCACTGCTCGTCACTGGTCTCTATGGGGACATTGAGTCATTGACCACAACTCTCTCTGAGGCGATCCGGATAGTTCTTCATCCACCCAGTAGTCCATCTACTGAATTGCTGTCTCTTCAATGGAGAGATAGGGATATCATGTGGCACAGTGTCAGATGCTTTGCATAAGTCCAGGTAGACAATGTCAGTTGCTCTGCCCCATCCACCAATGCTGTAGCACATCATAGAAGGTCACCAGTACTGACCTTTGTAAAGCCACGACAGCTGTTATCAACCACTGTTTTTTTCCCCATGTACCTTAGTATGGTGTCCATGAGAATCAGATGTTCTGTACTTCCCCAGTTCTTGCGCTTAACCCTTTTTAAAAATTAGGGTTAGATTTATCTTCTTTCAGTCATTGGAAACTTAACCTTGTTCCCACAATTTAAAAAAAATTATGAGTAGTGGCTTAGCAACTTAGTCTACTAACTCCCTCAGGACACACCAGATAATATCTGATAAGATCTGATAAATCTGATGATACCAACATGTTCCTCAACACAATCTGAACTGCAAGCCTAACTCGTGATAAGAGATGAGTTCTCATGGAGGTTTCCCCCTGTATCCATGTTTCCTGTTGATAAAGAATATGCTGTGTACAATCTGTGCACCAAATGCTGAGGGGCGTGAAGTACATTCATGGAAGATTGTGGCAGTGAAGGAGCCAAGACCCAACCCCAGCACAGCCTGGTATGCACCAAAGTGTGTTCTTGTCTCTTGTCCACTTTAGAGAAACATTTGTAGCATGTTTGGAGCTATCTCCCTGACAAGAGGGGTCAGACACCTATTTTGAAGTAGGGACCCAGCAAAAGTTCCAGGCAGCTACCTCTTAGGGCTGTTATCCAGTTCTTAGATTTTAAAGTTACATTACCTACTTAAGATCACAGATGGTAGTTATGGTATTGGACATTTGCTGAACTCCTAGACCTTAGACTAGCATCATAACACCTCAGAGTGTACTTTTCCTGCGCTGATGAACACCTAAAGAGAGTTATGAAGCCTAGTTTTGCGAATGTTTGGCAGTAGTGCCTGTGACGTGCAATAATAGCTTCAATATTAGTAATGTTATAGCACATTCTGTAGGTTTTTTAAAATAGACTATGTTGAGATACCTTGATAATTCTGAAACTTCTTGTTTAACACACATATTTGCTTTTGCCTTTACTATTTAAATTGACAATCTCAGTTAATTTGCAGTGGAGCTTTTAGTTTCTTGTGCAAATAATTAAGTCTACTCTTCAGTAATATTCAGATATGGTCAAGTCTCTCAACTCCCTCTCCCAAAAAATATCAAGCTGTTTAAAAAATGCTGCGTTATAAACAGAAACACCTGTGTTCATGCATTTCAGTAGCTATTTTTTATATTACGAGATCAGAACAAACTTCATCTGTTAAACACCAGCAATTGAGTTCTGGAAAGTGTTAAGTAATTTAAAGTAAAATTAACTTTCCTAGAATTCACTATCAAGGTTTCACTCTCTCAGCTAAAAAGATCATAAATCATCTCTTTACCCCATATTGTGACCTAAATTAGTAACATTTTTTATGGAACAAAAAAAATCCTAGATATGCAGATCATTCAATTCTGTGTAATGTGTGTAGCTGTATCTTTTGAGACCATCACATGGCTTTGTAAGTGATATATTAATATTAAAATATCAAAAATATAATAACATTATGCTACAAAATCAAGCAACTTATAATAGTGAAAACAGTTACTTAACTTTCTCTGCTAAAGATGTACTTCCTTTGAAAAAAAACTTACTTAAAAATTAATTTCATGGAGAAAATAAAAAAAAATAGTGCTGTTTCTGATTGAAATGAATAAAAATCAGTAGAATTATTTAGGATGGAAAAGACACATAAGAATCAAGTCCTACCATTTACCAGCTCTGTCAAATCCTCCACTAAACCGTGTCCCCAGGTGCTATATCTAAATGTCTTGTAAATAATCCCAAGGATGGTGCCTCTACCACATCCCTGTGCAGCTGTTCCAGGGCTCGACAACACTTTCAGTGATGAAATTTTCCCTATTATCCGACGTAAACCTCCCCTGGCACAACTTGAGGGCATTTTCTCTTGTCATGTCACTTGTTACCTGGGAGAAGAGACCAACCCCCCGGGTCACAAGCTACTTTCAGGCATCTGCAGAGAGTGAGAAGGTTCCATCTGAGCATTCATTTCTCCAAGTGGAGCCCCACCTCATCGGACTTGTGCTCTGATCCCTTCACCAGCTCCATTTCTTTTCTCCGGACTCACTCCAGCACCTCAGTGTCTTTCTTGCAGTGAAGAACCCAGGATTCAGGTGACCTCACCAGTCCTGAGTACAATGGGAGAGGTCACTGTCCTGGTCCTGCTGGCCTCACTATCTATTTCTGATCCAAGTCACGATGCCACTGGCCTTCTTGACCACCTGCACACAGCTTGCTTGTGTTTAGATGCTGTCAGCAATCATCTCCAAGTTTTTTTCTACTGGGCAGCTTTCCAGTCACTCTGTCCCCAGCCTGTAGCTCTGAAAGGGGTTGTTGTAGCCAAAGTGCAGGACTCACCACTTGGCCTTATTGAACCTAATTCCATTGGTGTTGGCCCATCAACCCAGCCTGTCCAGGTCCCTCTGCAGAGCTTTCCTGCCCTCCAGCAGATCCCATACAAGAGGGTGTCATTCACAAACTGTCTAGGAGTGCATTTGATCCCCTCGTCCAGATGATTGATAAAGACATAGAGACACTTGGTCCCAGTACTGAGCCCCTGGGAACACCACTTGTGACCGTGTGAAACTCCATTTGCCACTGCTCTTTGGGCCTGGCCATCCATGCAGTGTTTCAATCAGTGAACAGGACACTGGTCTCCTTAACTTCAGTTCCACAGCTATCCCTCCCACAACCTGTGCTTTCATCCAGATTTCCTGTTCTGCCTCAATAGATGGCATCTTTCCACACCGTTGTCTTGTACTTGGTTTTCCTTAAGACCCCTTTTTATGTACTGCCAATTTACTTAGCATGAATCCCATGTGTTCACCATGCAATAATGGGTGTACCATGGATCAAAAGCAAACATTTTATTATGGTCCTGGCTTGAAAATAACCTAGTAATAATATATTAAAAGAAAAATCTAGTATGAAAACCAAGCAGATTTTCCATCATTCACTTTGATAGGAATTTTTGCTGTTGGCAGGAAGAGAGAATGTTCCTGAAGCAAACTGTGTTAGCAAAAATTAAATATTAATACTTGGAATTGCAATCCCAGAGTGTTCAAAAAATTGTTTGCAGGTAGTCTCCAGAACTTTCTGCTTCTGATAACCAGAATAGTTCCTATATCTTTGATTTGACAAAATTAATACTGTTTCCCTTCTGCA
>VZUA01085999.1:30674-44943 GCA_013401035.1 Horornis vulcanius
AAAATTATAATTTACTAGGATGAGGGCATGGATGAGATGGAGTTTTGTTGAATATTTAAGACTTGTTTGCAGGTTACATAAAGAGGTCAGAACTGAGTAGACTAGGTTCACTGTCTCAGCAAACTACTCTGTTTCTTAGCAGGTAGTGGCCATATCTTACCTGCAGTAGAAAACACTAGTCAGGGGAAAAACAGTGATAAAGAATCTACTGTTTATACCAGCCTGTGCAAAAAGCAACAGACTTATGGGTTATGTTTTGTAAATTGGTAAGCAAAAGCCATATTTGAAGTCACAGTCCAGATATAAACCAATCATACTTTCATGCAAATCCTTTCTGGAATTTAAGAAACTTCACTCGTTCACTGAATTTTTAGGTGAGATGAACTCTTGTCTGGCACTAACAGCATTCCCTATTATAATTTCACTTCCTAATTTGATACCTGCACTCAGGGCTTATTACTGCAAGAATATTTTTCAGTCACTTGGTCTTTCTTTCTTTCTTTTATAAAGCATCATTAGTTTCAGTTTTCTCATGGTGAGAAATGGAAGATGGTGCAGTAGAACACATACCTGCCCTTCTTACATACTACACTATTCAACACTACCTTGCACTATGCCAAAACACGCAATACTATGCCATATCATAGCTTATGCCCTTCAGATATTTGTGTTTGTACCAATCACCCATAAACCATATTTGTCATCATCCCTTTTGTGTGAGAATAAATTTCTGTCAGTTGCTGATAGCTAGGGTACACTTTGGTACCGAGAGTGTCACTAACAGACTCAGTGTCCACTCCTTTGGAAAGTGCTGTCTCTTACCAGTTAGTAATCTTTTCACCTCCACCTTCTGCTTGCAAGTGATACCAAAGCCATTTGTAACTGGTCTTTGTAACTTTATCTTCCCTTCAACTGCAAATAAAAATACATTAAAATTCAAAAAGAAAGAAACTGAACATTGTTACTAAGACATGAAAGATATCTGTATGGTGGCATTCATGACAGATTTATTACAGTGTCTCAAAACTGACAAACCAGCCTCCAGCTCTGAAGCAATTCTCTTTAGTGGGACGAAAAAAAAGTGAAAACTATTTAAATGTACTGACTGAGCAAAGCTAATAATATTGCTTCTATACTGAAAGTTTCAAATACATTTTGTACCATAGTTGTCTGATTATCTGGCAAAAATATTTAAGACAATTCGAGAATATTTTAACTGATAGCTGATAGCTGGCAGTTCTTCCCACAGAGGACACAAACGATTCTCAAATAAAAATAACTTAAAGCTCCACGTACAAAGACTAATACATCTCTGATGAGCACAGGTGCCAAGTGCAGACTCACAACATGGCAATGTTTTTACTTAGCTGTCCTCCAACATTATTCTGCAATAGTGGAAAAAACTACTGGGAATTAAACCTTAGCCTATCAAGCAACTAGTAATTTAATTTTTTTTTCTTTTTTAGAAAAAGAAAGTCAGTTGTGGGCTTTTTTTTTTTTTTTAAGCTAAGATGGAACACAGTTTTTAAATTTCTGTGACTTTGCAAAAACTTTTTGTCTTAGAGGATAGTCAGTTTGAGAATAAACTCTTTACAAGGTTGTTTAAACATGAAAAGTAACTGTCCCAACTCTAAAATATTAACTTGTTGCATCCAATGGTACTACTTCTGTATATTGTCATAATTTTTAAGGGCTATGTAACCTTTTATGTGTGGCTCCTCAAAACATGAATGATCTTAATTTTCTGTGTAATTTGAAGCTGTTTCTGTTTTATTTCTTTGTAGCTCTTTCCTTTATCAGCATCTGGGAGTTTTATACTTCCAAGTATTTTGCTTCTATGCCTAATTTTAATAAAATATTTTGATTGTTAAACTGGATATCAGGAAGAAAATAAATCAATGACTTTAAGTCTGGGAAGATGGTGGGAAAAGGGAGAGTAAAGGGGAAGCCAAAGAATATTAATTTTCAAGTCAACTTCTCTGTGACTCATGCTTCAACAGTCTGGCTTAATTCCTTTCCTAGGGTCAGTTTAGGACTAGAGGAAAAACGGTTTTAGAAGAATAAAAAATATGGAAACCTGCTTGACTGCTCTTGGAGCATAGAGCTTAAGAATTCACTGTCCAGCAGTGTCCTAATACCGAATGCATGTAAAACTGTATTGTCCTCCAAGTTCTGTGGCTTGCAAACCTTTCAGAGGCGCAGGCAGCTCATGAACTGATTTTGTCAGTCCTGCACAAAGAATATAACCAAACTCCATTTCAAAAATGTCTTGTAATCATGGGACTTTAACCTAGAAACAGCTGGTCTTCAAGAAAACAGGTGGGCTTCAAAGATTTCCTTCTCCTGTAAGATGTAACGTATGTAATGTTTTCGTCTGTGCTCTGATTTAGACTTTCTAGAAATACTACAATACAAACTGTCCAATTAACATTCCTCCAGTCTTCTGCAACTTTATTTCACCCCTTAATTTTTTTGTTAATTCTTCTTCCCTCTCCCACCTCTTGTTGTTACTAATGGTAACAACCATTTAGTCTGATCCCAAAGCAAATAACAGTTTTGGTTTTGTTTAGCATGTTCTGTCATGTTAAAATATAGTCAAAGAAAAGGCTTTGAGTGAAGGTAGATATTTGCAAAAGTGCTTCCTGAGACTAAGAAGTTGTGTGGAAATGAAAGTAATATAATGAAATTTTCAAAGCATTGTATTTCTGGAAGGAGATAGAGATTACTGTAGTAAAATTGTGATAAACAAAAATCAAAATTTGGAGATAAACACAGGAAAAAAAAACACTATAAAAATGTACAAATTTCATCTCATTTTTATGTCAATGTTGTTGAACTGCTTACTTCAACATGAAATAAAATACATTGTACAGTAAAATAGTAGAATATGCTATCAAGATAATAAATTGCTGTTTGGTCTTTATTTAGTTCATAGTAATCTCTTCAGAAGTTTCTCTGTTTTCTCATAATCACTATCATCAGAGTATTACAGAATCCCTTATAGATTTTCTCCTGTTTTTATTTTTAATTATTTACTTCCTTAGACTTTTTTGGTTGTTTTTATTTTTGTTATTTTGTCTTCATGGTTGTTTTTGATTTTAGTTTTCCAGTCAAAGCAAATATCCTTTAATTTTGTTTGAAATACATGTAGTGTAATTTCTTGTAACTGCCAAGTTCTTATAATTTATAAGATGAAAGATGAACTAAAGACAAAGATAGGAGGTGCAACAAGACCAATTTCTGGGTCCTGCACTTAGGCCACAACAACCCCATGCCAAGCTACTGGCTGGGGACAGAGTAGCTGGACAGTGGCTCAGCGAAAGAGTGCCTGGGAGTGTTTGTCAATAGTTGGCTGAACATGAGCAAGCTGTGCCCAGGTGGCCCAGAAAGCCAATGGCATCCTGGCCTGGGTCAGAAATGTGGCCAGCAGGACCAGGGCAGTGACTGTCCTCCTGTACTGGGCACTGGTGAGGCCACACCTCAGGTGCTGGGTTCAGTTTTGGAGCCCTCAATTTAGGAAGGACGCTGAGGTGCTTGAATACGTCCAAAGAAGCAGAATGGAGTTGATGGAGGGTCTGTAGCACAAGTTCTGTGAGGAGTGGCTGAGGGAGTTGGGGTTATTTACTGTGGAAAAAAGGAGGTTCAGTGTTGACTTTATCACTCTCTACAACTGCCAGGTTTTAGCCAGATGAGGGTCATTCTCTTCTCTTGTACAACTAGCAGGAGGAGAGGAAATAGACTCAAGCTTCACCAGGGGAGGTTCAGGTTGGACATTAGGAGGAATTTCTCCACAGAAAGGGTGATTAAACATTGAAATGGGCTGCCCAGAGAGGTGGTTGAATCACTTAAGGAAAGACTGGACTTAGTGCCATGGTCTAGTTGGAATAGTAGGTGGCATTCAGTCAGAGGTGGCACTTGATGGTGTCAGAGTTCTTTTCCAACCTAGCTGATTTTGTGATTGTGATCCTCTGATCCTGTTACAATACATGTAACAGTGCACAAAAGTATAGTAAATCATAGGAATTGTTGAATTTCTTGGGAAATACTTGATGGCAATCTTCCTTCTTGTTTACTTATTTAGACAGTGACAAACTCACTAGAATGTATATGATGGTGGTGGATTTACAGTTACTTAGCTGACTTTCACTTTGACACAAACAGATGTGCCCACTAAGAGGCAGTCTTTACCCACATTCCAATCCAAATGCTCAGAAGACTGACATTTCCTAAATTTGATTCATGTGGGATTTTTATACTTAGTCCATGTGGGTTTTATTTACAAGTACTTTACCTAAGGAGACAATGAAAGACAACTTCATATTTTAGTCTCTAAAACATTTTGAGTTGATGCTCTGTCTTAAGCAGTCATACCAATAGCTCTAATAAGCTGCAGATAGTTGCAAAGTAAATAACAGGGTTGAGACTGTAGAAGGGAAAAAATATGAACAGAATTTTGGGATCACTTTTTCTGCATAGACACTATTTTTTGTAACATTAGAGCTTTACATTTCTACTCATGACTCAAAATGAAGTAAAATATAGAAAAATAATACCTTTTTCAATTATATAAATTTATACTTCACAATGATTTATGTGGCGTGAAAAGTAGAATTTAGTTATTTTGATTACATTCACATTGCTTCTAGATAAGATTGAGTTTTGTTGCTGTCTGTTGCTGTGCAAATCAGAGAAACCAAAGAAAATCTGCAGCGAAGGATCTGAGTCTGTGTAGGAAAGGTTTAGCCTGGCATATGCTGCACACCAGGTCTTTTAATCCATTTGCATGATTCTGTATTTTCAGAATGTGACTGTTTTGTGTTTACATCCAGTCAAAGGCAGAGAGATAACATGTTCAGAGGATATATAAAGTTATATCATTTCATGCAGTAATACTGCTGTAGCTGCACTTTGCTCATAGCACAGTTTGTAGGACAAGATATTACATTTTTTACACCAGCAACACAGTGGGACAAACTAGGTAAGACTTCTAATTTGCCAACATTTTTCATGATGAAGAATTGAAGAAGCAGATAGCATCCCTCAACTTCTTAATTTCTTTACCAGTTAGGTGCTTTACACAAATTTGCTACCTCACCAAATGGTCAGTTTTGTCCATTGCCAGTCATCCAAAGGAGCCATTGTGGAAGCCTGCAATTGCTGGGAAATTTCAGGAGATCCCTCTATTTTTATTTTTTTTTTTACCCCATACTTCTTGCTGAACTCTCTAATGCCTTGGTCCACTTGGCAGGTTTAGAGGAACGTTGTTTGATTTACTCTGGGCTGTGTCCTGGAGAAACAACAAAATTCTCAGGAGGTTCAAAACAAACTTCTACTTGCAAACTTTAAAACATTAAGGTAGAATAAGGTAACTCTGCAAAATTTGAAACAACCTAGAAAAAGTAAGGCACTTCACAAACCTTAACTTATCCAAACACAACAAGGCACTTAACAGGACACTGATTGGATTTTTTTTGGCTGGCTTACAGTATATTTTGAGAAAAAGAGGATAGGGAAAGAAAGAGAGAGAGAAGGAGAGAAAATGGAGAGAGAAATGTGTATAGTCACCACCTGAGGATCCAGTATGATATCAGCTGCTTTTTAATCCAGGGCAGTGGAACACCACAGTTTACCACATGTATCACTATTCTTTTATTTGCTCCTGTTTGCTAGGACTCTCCTCCAGGCATGCACCTGCATTTTAATTTTTCCAGCAGGGCCACTAGTCGATGAGCAGCATTTTGGACTGGAACACAGATTGATTAAAGGCACTGGGGGCTAGGGCAAGCAGTGGCCATCCTAGGAACAATGAGCTCACCCTTGTCCTCCCCAAATTCCGACCTAGTTCTTTTGAACAAGTCCACTGGTCTCCTAAAAGTTCCCATCCAGGCAGCCATGCAATATGAAAAATGAAGCATATAAACCTAATCTTACCCAGGGACATTTTATTTTTTATTTTATTCATCAGGCCTTGGAAAGCAAGGGTATGCCTGTGAAGTCCTTTCCTGGCAGAGATAAGTGTACACTTGTCCTGCTTCAGACAGAACTCAGGGCAGCTCTGTTTAGTTGCAGTTAAGAGTAGCTTTATGTTCAAACTAATGTGGCCTCTCAACGAGACTTATTTTCTCAAGTCCACAGTGTTAGCCACACTATGCAGCTTTTGATCTGGAGCTAGCTCATGTTCAGCTGACTTAAAGCATAAGACAGATGAAGTCACATCTGTGTTGAAGATACAATACAAATCAAAACTGACCTTACACAACATGGTCTATGGCATGCATGGCAGAAATTCTCTCCTCTCTGTGCCAAAGGGCCTGTGGACGTGCATTTGGGCTATTTGCAAACATGGTCTGGAGGTGGGTGGCATAACGGGGATGTGGAGGGAGCAAGAGTGTTGGAAGGTGCCTCCACAGATGAGATTAACTGAGGAGATAAGGAAATTGTTTTTTTTTGAAATGACAAAATTCACTTCTGCTATGGTGTCGAAAAGCAAGTAGCATGTTATCAATGCAAGTTTGGAGCTTAGAATATATTTCAGTGATAGTATTTGACTGCATGAACATATAAAGAAGAAACAGAAAACCAAAACATAGTGATGAGGTCATTCCAGTTAATAAATGAATAAGCTGCTTTATGTACATTTGACCTTCTGGTGTTGATTAATTTAACACGTGTGAGGGGTCTGAGGAGAGCAGTAGCTATTCTTAGTATAGTCAAGCATAGAAATCATTTGAAACACTTGGTCACAGCAAAAACATCCCTGTTTCTGTAGGAACAAGATCAATGTTGAAACTAAGTACAGGAATGAACTCTATAAGGAGACAGGTTTGAGATGTGTGAGTGTTTAAGACAAATATTCTCTATGTTTGGCTGGCATTGCAATAAAAGATAAGGATAATAGCATGTTCCTAGAAAAAGAGAAGCTGCAGAAAAAGTGCTTTTGTGAGTGTTTTGCTTGAAAGTAAATGTGGTTAATTGCTTTGGAACGATCAGTTAAGCAGAGAGGGTATTTGCTTTATTACATGTGCTCCCATATACAGAGCTGTTCTGCTCAGGCTGCTTTCATTGTATCTGTAATCTAAGTATACACTCCTTAAAGCTGGTTTTCAGAACTCTGTGTTCTGACAACTTTCTGCCTGCAGAATTACCACACATGCATGAGCAGTATTCATCATTTTAGGCCTGCTGAACTTTTAACAGCTCTAGGTTTTACAGCAACTGACCTGCAGAGGAGTGGCAGTCATCTGAGAGAAGGAATGTAAACTGCATTCGGCAGCTATCAGCTTACAAATTACTCTTTTTAAAGAACGTAGATCTAAAGTTCTTTGATTCTGTCATATCAAGTAAAAAGTAGTCTTTGTGCAACGAGTGGCAGGAGCATATCCAGTATTTAAAACAATCCCACCAAAAATTATTAAGGCATGGGTGTTTGTCCTTCTCATGCTGAATGCTGTATGTGAGTTATGATTTGAGAGGAATTCTCCGGTGCACACCAGCATACAATATACATTCTATGAAGTCACAAAAGATTTTCTATTCTTCTGGCATTTTTTTGCAGTCAACTAGTGGTACATAGAGCAGTCTGGATACCAGTTTAACTATAGTTAAAATACAGTATGATCATTACATATGATGACCTTTCCTCACTGTTGTAGAATGTAAAGTAGAAGACATAATTCTTGAAGTGAGCATAATGTCTTAATCACCTTAGTGTCTTAATCGCCTGATAAAAAATAGTCTAAAAACAATTTTAGTGCAAAAAAAAAAAGGTTGGTTGGAAAATAATTGAAATGTTTTCAGTTTCTTTTTCTGGTTTCAGTTTTGCACAATAAAACAGAAAGTGATTCAGAAATTGCTGCCCTATTAGGAATAATATTGATCGAAATAGGCACATCCACTGAATCAGTGTGTCTGAGGCTGGTGTAATTGGAAAAAATTGGGGCTTTTTTATGATGGGATGTTTTATTCAACACCTGATCTACTGACACCTGATGGGATATAGCTTTAGCAGAGGGAAGAAAGAGCTCTAGCACAGCAGGTAGTGGAGCTCATTGGCAGAGCTTTAAAGTTACCTTTAAAGGGAAAATACTAGGCTTAAGGGTGATGAGCAATAGAATCCCTCAATCTGCTCTAGGAGGTGTTGACTGCAATATACCACACCTGAAATGTTTCTACACTAATGCACAGAGCGTGAGGAACACACAAGTGGAGCTCAAACGCTTTTTTGGTACCCCAGAAATTTGACATCTCTGGCATAAGTGAAACCTGTTGGAATGAGTCCTGTGACTGGAGTGTCCTGTTGGCTGGCTGCAGGCTCTGCAGGAGGGATAGGCAGGGCAGAAGAGGCTGTGGGGTGACGCTGTATGCAATAGAGGGGTTAGAATGTATGGAGCTCACAGCTGGCAGTACAGTTGAGAGCCTCTGGGTTAGAACCAAGGGGCAAACAAATCAAGCAAGAGTCTACTATAGATCTCCTGGCCAGGATGATGCAGCCTTGGATGTGTGGACAGACTGGGAAATGAGAAGCTGGAAAACGGTTCCATGGAAAGAGACCTGGGGGTCCTGGTGAATGAGAAGCTGAATACAAGTCAGCAGAGCCAAAATGCTGGAAATGCCTTTCCCAAGATTACATCTGACAGGTGTGTCCACGTGGTTTGACAGACAAAGGGACAGGATGGTGTCAGATCCCTCCCAGGAAGGCAGGAGCTTAGAGAGCAGTTCCAGCAGCAGATGAAGATCCTCACCCAGGGTCAGCGCCCTCTTTGGCAGGGGACAGCAGGGTGGGCAAGGCAGGCGAAGCATGGGCTGGACCCATCCAATGCTTTCTCTCCCCTGCTGGGCACTGCTGACTAGCCACCGGCAACCCAGACCAGAGAGGGACTACTGTCTGCAAACCCACTTACTTAAAAAAGAAGATAGTGTGATAATGTGTTCTGTATTCTCATTATATATATGCATGAGAAACTATTATAAAAGACATTATATTCTGTAGTGTTCATTAGAAGTTCTAGTCCTTAAATATCAAAATAATGTAGCAGGCACTAATTTTTTGGACCAATTTCAGAGGCATGTGCTCTTATTCCAGAGTAAACACTAGTGTATTTTAAATAATCTATTGTGTGGAGACAATTGGAATAACAATAATTTTAGGAATAACTGATTTTCCCTGCAGTTAGTTTTCACAATTTGTCAGAACCTCAGAGCGCAAGTTTTAGCTAGATGAAGTTTCCGTGTTTGTGTTTGAAAAGGTGATTCAGTCTGTACCTCTGAACAAAGTCCGTGGCAGGAGGATTCACCTTCTGAATTCTATAAATACTTGAACCATTTCTGGAACTTATTTTTACAATAATGTTTGTGTACAAAAAGTTGTACTTAATACCTAATCTATGCTATTGCCTTGGGGTAGATACAGTTCTAGGAGCCTTATCTTTTTGGCATATTTAGTGCATTTGTCTTTGTCTGTTTTTATCTAAGTTAATACTCAGAGCACTAGTGACCCAGTTTCCCCCCGCCCCCATTTGTTTAGAGATGAGGTGAATCTGTAAAGCACAGATAAACTATGTCTACTAAGATATTATTTAATGCTATTTAATTTAGATCAGCTGGCATGGTCCCAGTGATTTTATTATACACATCTGAAAACCCCTGTCTTCAAGTGGCGTCACCTTAAATCTTTACTGCTTTTTAAAGCCCATGCAATTACTTAGTGACATTGATTATTATGGGTTAAAAATTCAATCTTTCCACTAGCACAGCAAAATCTAAAGAGTTTCTTTTTCTGTTTCTGTTAGGCAGGGAAACTTTCTGCTGCTCTGTTATTATGAAGCCTTTCTCCAGAGAAAACAGCAGATAACGTTTCCTATATAATAATAATAATAATAATAATAATAATAATAGTCATAATAAAAATTATACTGATCACTAAATTCACAGAATCACAGAATCAGTTAGGTTGGAAAAGAATCCTGAGATCATCAAGTCCAAGCTTTCACCAAACACCACTATGTCAGCTAGACCATGGTACTAAGTGCCACATTCAATCTTTTCTCTAACACCTCCAGAGATGATGAGTCAGCCACCGAATGCCTGGGCAGTCCATTGCAACATCTGATCACCCTTTCTGTGGAAAAGTTCTTTCTACTGTCCAACCTGAACCTTTCCTGCTGGAGTTTGAGACTGTGTCCTCTCATCTTGTCACCAGTTGTCTGGAGGAACATTTCTTTGATATCATAGGGTAAAAATAATAGTAGAACTAGGTAACTTACATGTTAGACCTTGTTGAAGAATTCTTTGTTTGTAAGTAAATTTTAGGTAAATGTTTTAAAGTTTTAAAAACAAAACGCAAATTCTCACAAAACGCAAATTCCTCCAATTCAATATTCTTTCCTCTCACACCAGACTTAATGTTAGAATAGCTTTTCCAACCAACAGATAAAATAGATCCCATAGTCTTGTAAAGATCTGTCTCTATATATGTAAACCTCTGCAGGTTTGGTTGTTTTTTTTTTTTGAGACTGTAGACAGCATGCACTCTACCAACAGAGGTAATGCTGAGAAGAATAATCATTAACTATCACCAACCTTCTGTTAGGGGTTGCATTTTTAGTGTACCTGCTTTTTGATCTGTGTATGCAGCCACTGATTCTCTAAATATGTCTCAGATTACCTTAAATTAGGAGGTTTTTGCTTAACCTATTGTATTTTAACTGAAAAAGAAAAGGAAAAGCCCCTCAAGATGATTTCAGAGCTGTATAAGGGGCTAATATTTAGGCAGAGGTTCGCTACTGAATCATTGTGAAATCAGAAGACATTCTTTGTCTGGAATTGCATTTTCCTTTCTTTTTTTAAGAAGATAAATAAATAGTTATAGAATCATAGAATTATTTTAGTTAGAAGGAGCTTAAGGTTTATTTAATTTCAACCCCACTGCTGTGAGCAGAGACACCTTCCACTAGAGCAGGTTGCATCCTTTTCCTCCAGCCTGTGACTATAACACGCAGCTTATCCTTCACAACTGACTGGCCTTGTGGAGGAACATGAGATTCCTTTTCTATCATGCTTAAAGTACTATCCATGGCTGCACTCTGCATCCTGATCCCAGTTTATGGTGAGTCTGCCCAACCCTGTGCTGTGACTCCTACAGGGGAAAATCTGCTGGCAAGCAGGTGGAGAGTTGTACATTACTCCAGCCAGCACCTGAGTTCTGTGGAGTAATTTTTTTATTTCTCATCTTCAGGTTATTGTTAGACTACAAAAAATTGGAATAGTTCTGATTGGAAGGGACCTACAATAAGCATTGAGTCCTATGGCCTGATCACTTCAAGGATGAGTAATTGTTCAACCATTTTTTTAAGGGTGTTGTCCAAATGCCTCTTAAACAGTGACAGGCTTGGGGCATTGACCATGGAACATGGGACACTGACCATTCTGAACTCTTTACAGGAAGGATCAGAGATCATCAGATGTGTTTCCCTTGCAGTAATTTTACTTGTCCAACACATTTCATTGGACCTCGATAAAAGTCCTAAATTCAGTTTAGAGTTTATAAATGGTCATGTCATCAAATCTGTGTTTACTTGTTGCCGGAATCTTATACCTGAACTTCAAGAAAAACTCTATCCAGTAATCTAGAAGGGAGATGCCATGTTATTGAAGACTTTTCCTGATAAACACCATAAGCAAATATAGATTCAAATCTGAGAAACCTCTAGAGTAAATTAATATGTCATGGCAGGTCTGCTCAGGGTCTTGTCTGAGCTTCTAGATAGAAAACAATATGACACAGATCTTGTGTCATAGGAGCTTGTTTTGGACCTGCCAAATCAGCACATTCAGAGCAGAGCCCTGAGCTCTGTGTGAGTACTTGGACCTGGAAAAGACTGTAGATTGATTTTGGACAGTTTTACGAAGATTTTTTACAAAGAAGCTTCTCTTTGCATCATTACATTAAAACTATTGTGTTATTGTGACTCTTGCAGCAGGACAGGATGTCTGGCTCTTGTTCTGTCGTGATTAACAAAAGCAACATGTATCTTTGTTGCAGATCTAAAAGAAGGTGATAACAAAACCTCTTTATCTGTATGCCAGATACATTTTTTTCTGACTCAGGATGTAAAACTAAATGGGTTAGGACCTTCTAAGGTGTTAGACAGTGTTAGTCCTTATTTTTCCTCAACGTATTCTTTGTAAGGTACAGTGTGATTGAGGCAGAAGACAAACTGTGTCAGACAACCTCAACCCGTGTCAGTTGGGTGCTTGTGTCAGGCTTATTTTGAGGAGGATGTGAGCTACCCCAGTCTTTGCCCAACAGTTAACTTCAACTGCATAGTCAGGTGTGTGCTGCTGTGTCTGCATCATGATGCCTCACACCCTCCTATCTCTATCCTGCACCCTCAGATTGCTACCTCCTTGCTCAGAGAAGCAAAACAAATGTCCCTGAGCCTAAAAATGGGAAGCAAAGAGGGCAGGGATTGAACCCAGCAAGAAACCAACTACCTTCCTGCCCACCTGGGGAAAAGGAATGAGTAACATACGGCTACTGATGTCTAATCACTACTGAAAATGGTTGCCAGTTCTGCTGCTGCTTAATAAAGTCTAAACATATTTACAAGAGCACTGTGGGTCACTGTTGTAAATATAACATCAGCATTTCAAGGTATTTTATTTCAGTTGGTTGTTTGGCTTTTCTTATAATGTCAGTTTACAATGATAAAGAATAAACAGTCTAAACAAATAAATTGTAAACATAAAAATATATCTAGAATACAAAATGCACACAAATAGAATAAGACTGTGATGCTGCTGTTCATAAGGTACTTTTTTTTTATATGTATGTTCATTGGCTTAGCTGAAGACACAAATAAAGCTTAACTGGCATATATGGGGGATTTTGTGGTGTCAATTACAAAGCATTCCTCTCAAGTAAACCACTTAATGACCATTGAAGACGTTCAGCATTCACATGAATTCACAAAGAAACTTCACCTGCTTATTTTAGTGATATTAATACAGAATAAATATGAGATTAAAGGCTAGTTATTGAGCTTTTCACCCAGTTAAATACTATGTTTTGAATCTTCTAACATATATAACCTTTTCCTCTGTGCTCTCATACATTCTGTATGTTGTATTGTTACTTTTTCCAGAAAGAGTGACTTAGAATATTTGCTGGCAGTCATGAATCTCTCCAGTCTGTGTATGCTTTTACACTCAACAACACGATGTAGCANTATTTTTGTCCTGGCATTTAATTTCAGAACACAAAACACCAGAACACTTGGCTCACATCTGTGCTGTCCTGTCCTACTGAGCAGCAACAAAAAGTATGATTCATATGCACTATTATTAAGCAGTGTCCCGGTGTTCAAGGGGTGAACCCCTTTTTTTATCCATATAAAGTAAATTCAAAGCATAAGAGAGCAGTTAAGTGAGGACATGAGTTTAAATGTGTTTATTTTCCTACATTATTTTTCATTGCAATTAAGTTCAACAAAAGGAACAGCACTTTAAATTATGGTCTTGATACTGTTCCTCTGCTGAGATTGGTTTGGTATAATCATAGATAACTTGTGGTTGGGCTCTTTGTTTTCTCTTCTGTTTTTAATATGGCTGCATGTAAACCATCTCAGTAAGGCAGACAATTTACATGTAGACAGTTTTATAAAGTTGATAAAAGGCAAAAAAAATTGTATAATGTGAAAAGAAATTAGATGACCACTGTTAGGATCCATTTCAGTAAGACATACAAGAATGCATTTCTGCCTAGAAGAAGGGAACGTCTAAAGCTTTGTGAGCTCATACTGTGAAACAGCATTTTACATAAATTGCAAATATGTGGCATAAGTATACTGACATGTTCCTCACAGGCACATTCCAAAGTGTTTTAAAGGAGCTGACCAGTTGCTCTGTGGGTTTCTCCAGGTGGGAAGGATCTTCTCAGCTGCAGGAGGCAGAGTGCTTCCTGCTGAAATAGGAAAGTAAAACTGTTGTGAGCAGATTTGTCAGGCCTTAACCCTGTGCCCTCTTCCAGAGCTAAATGCTTGTTGTTCAGCTGCTTGATGTTTTTATATTTACTGGGGTTAGCTTCTCTACATCTCGTCCCCTAAAGCATTACAAGATGTTCTTTTTTATTGACCCATCACAACATGCTGCCTTTTCATCGCTTCTTGCAATTGGGAAAGATCATTCCTCTCAGATTTATCCTCCCCTTGTGAAAACATTTTTCGATTCTTAAAATGGTGAATTATATTTTACTGCTTTTTTATTTTATTTT
>VZUA01086004.1:23189-37942 GCA_013401035.1 Horornis vulcanius
ACTTTTATTAAATGTTTATAAAACCAAAACCATTTGACTATTTGGAAACTATTTGTTCTAACTATAAAGAGGAACTTGGGGAGGAGAGCTTGGCACAGGCATTAAAGCTGCAGTTCCTGAAACTTGTCCCTCTTGTCTTTAGCCAGCTTACGAGTTAAAGTGGGTGTGTGTAAGAAGGAGAGGGAAAAAGCAGAATGCAAAATGACAAAAGGGAATAAACTGGCAGTGAGCCAGGCTGGGTGCTCCAAGTTGGGTGTCATTAGGAGCTTCATAGACTGCTATTCACACACCTGAAAAGCACTGCCTTGTTCTGCCTCGTGTCCTGGGGAAATGGTTCCTCCTGTCTGGAGCCCAGGTTTGCTCTCAGACCCATTTCCCACCCAGCTTTCCCATCAGGCACAGGGAACCCTCACCCTGGACTGTTTAGGTCTGAAAGGAAACTCTCTGGTTCATTTAGGTGATGATTTAGTTCAGTTCATTGTGGTAAAAAATGTCCCTGAAATAGAAAATTAATAAAATAATCCTCCACCATACTAAAAGGAATGGTGGGAGAGAGACTGAAGCTAAGAGGAAGGCCTTTAAAGCCAACATTTAATTATATTTGTGCCTTTTGAATGCAATGCAGTAAAGTGGGAAAGGGAGGACTGCTTCCCTCTTAGTTTTTCAGCAATAAAGGAATAAAATGTCTCCAGTGTGCAGCGAGTGTGCTCATGTGGGAATCCTAGAGGCATTGCTGGAGCCTGCCTGAGTGAGAACAGCAGGGTGGGAGCCCTGAGGAGCAGCACTGATGTGCACTGAAAGAGGTAATGGAGGAGTGGAAAGCACCATCATTTACAGGACACGTCATGAGGGAGTGTCAGGAGGTGTTTCTACAGATGAAGATAAATTGCCATATGCAGTCGTCCCATCAGCCAAGAGGAAAAATAAATTTTACTTATGAAAAATAATAGACCTGCCTTTGTAGGAGTGCTGCAATGCAGAGTGTAAAAGTGGTCCTGATGGACTTCCCCCAAACCAAGAGCTCACTGAGAGCTTTGAGTTTCTAAAGGCAGCCAGGAAGAAGCTTTGTAATCTCAGTTTCTCTTTTGCAGTTGTTTCTCTTTGCTATACAGCGCAGTCATAATTCAGGGTTGCCATAAGTTTTCAAAAAGGCTTGGCCTTCACTGCCCTTGTTTTTCAACAACTGATTAATGATCATTTTGGATTTGCACCACTGAGGTTATTTTAACTGTTGAACAGGGCACGATTTCAGCCCTGCCCTCAGCTGAACATCTTTGGGCTCCTGTGCCAGTGCACCTCCGGGGGGCTGGAAATGAGGTGGATTTTGGTGGTGCTGTGTTGCAGGTCTCACCCCCTCGTTCTCCCTTGGGTTTGCTCTGTCATTTCTCCACCTTGGCAGGCACTGCACTTTCTGCTACACCTCACTTCTTTTACTGGCACTGCACCCGTGTTCTTTAGTCAGGCCTAAGGAGAGGGATTTTTAGAAATGTGAAGAAAGCTCAACTTGAATTTTACTGGGTATTAACTCAAATGTTTTTATTATATCAATGAATGGAAATCTGGGAGCCATTAGAAAAGCAATGGCACTGAAATGGCCTCAAATTCACCCTTGATCCTGTAATTATGCTTTCCAAGATACCATCTCATTATCTAAAACTCAACTGTGTCATTAGTTATATCTCATTTTTGTAATTACAAGCTATATATTTGTCATATCTGTGGAAGCAGAAAACATTGCCGTGATAAATCTATGGTTTATGCAGCTTCAGCAGGAATTGCTAATGAGCAAATCTTCCTTTCTGCCTCTTTCTAATGTTTTTTCCGAAAAGCTTTTCCAAACAAACTCCTGCAAATGGAAACTGAGCCTGAAAATTCAAGTGGTGAAGTGCCCCCCTCAGGCCTTCTTCTTGTTTTGCCCTTGAGATATCTGTCTATGTTAATAGACCATGATAATAAATTCCCTGAATTTGCTCTGTTTTTTCTGCTCTTAAAGATGTCATTCTTCTTTCTTCCACAAATAATAATGTGAATGCAAATCTCAGAGAAGATTAGTGCAGCTACCAAAACAATAATCTCAGCAAGCATCTGTCGTCATAGGAAAACTTTGCACTCTGGAGGAAAGCAAAACTGGAAATCAGAATCTCTACTCTTGCCTCACAATGTCTGTGCATCTGTAGTCCCCAAAGTGAGCTGTCCTGGCTGGGTGGTGAGAGCAGACCATCCAGGATGTGCTTTTTCCACATCAACACCTGGAGTTGGGTGATTTGGGTTTGTTTTTTTCCAACCGTGTTCTTCTTTCCCATCTGAATTATACATTATAAAATCATTTTGGGTGTCTCCATGAAACCAAAACCAAACTTCACTGCCAGAGGAGTTTTATGCACGGCCTTCCTTACCCTGAGAAGGGTTTCTCTGTGCTTCTGGTGCCCTCCTAAATTATGTTTTCCCACTCTTTCCTCTTACCCTGTGTGCTCTCTGTGGACTGTTTTTGTTTGGTATTTTTTCCCCCCATCTCCCCGTTGATTTTGATTTCTCTGCTGCTATTTTCAGTTCAATTCTCACTGCTTGCCTGGATCTCCATGCCCACAATACAGCCCCAGCTCTCCAGTGGACATCCATGTATGAATAATCTTTGCTTTCCAACAGGTCACAATTCTTGTTTAAATCACTTTTCCCTTCTTCCCTCTGAAATGCACTGTAGGGCATTTCTTGTTTATTTGCACGTTTTTCCTTGCTGCTGTTATTGCTAAAAAGCCAGCCAAACAAATTAATATTTGGAGTGGGGCAGCAGTGTGGAAGGCACAGTCTGAGCTCAGGATACAGCATTGAGCTGTAACACAACACTTCTTTTACAACGGTGTAAAAACATTCACCAAACATACAGAATACTTTTGGACTACTACTAAGCATCAGAAGCATAAGAATTGAAAATCCTTTTGCTCAATGTCATGCTGTCTGTGAAGATTAATACTTAGATCACTTTTTTATAAAAACACAGCACTGACTTTCAAGACTGAGGAGGTTTGTTTTTTATGGAGGTGATGATCTGTTTCATTTTTGCTTGGCAAAACTGTGACGGCAATTTACTGGATTTGTTGCTTTTATGACCCGTAGATGCAGAGTGTGTGTGTGTGCCAGCATGCATAATCCCAATTTTATTCCTTTATGCAGCTAGAGTAAGAATAAAAAGATTTAATACTGTGATGTCATTCACACTAGGAAGCCTTGCAATGAATGGTAGGAAAACAGCTGTAGTCACCTTATGGAAAAAAGAATCTTCAATGCAGCAGCAACTGCACGTGACTGTAGCAGTGTGCTGCTGCAGAGGAGCCCTTTGGGAATGTGCCAAAGGGGATCACAGCTCCTGAAGCACAATTTGAGCAGATATCTGTTGATTTCCTAAGGAGCCATGAAAATACACTGCATTTTTTTGGTGTGTTTCCATTTTGGGTATTGCCACAGTTAGTTGGTTATTTCCCTCCCAAATCAATCTTTGCTTCTGGCTGAGTGAATGATGTCTTTCCATGTCATCGTAATCATCAGTGCTGAAGTAATTGATTTCATTTTGAGGTAATATTTTGTTGTTTTCACGGCCTGCCTTCCAATCCTATTCTGCATCGTGCTTTGTGTATGGAGGGGAAATCAATATTATTCCAAGGGAGTTCTAATAAAATGACAAAACATTTCAGTATTTCTGTTTGCCTGAGGCAGACAGATTTTTTTACGTCCATAACACTGGACTTAAGTTTGCATCTGTAGAATTGAACTTAAGTTTGTATTTATCTAAAACTAAAATCCTATTCAAATAATATATTAAATTGTTCCAGATGCAGAGTGTTGCTTTGTTGACAACAGATGTCTGTTCTGGAAACAACAATATTGGTGTCTAATTAGAGCTTACATTGTGAAAACTGTGTCTAGACTTCAGAGGAGATATTGTGATTTCTGCAGAAATAGAAAAAAAGACCTAGAGGATATTGGCACTGCTCCACAGGGCTGAAAAAACCCCTGATATTTTTTCAATTTATAGTTATTGAGATTAAGTAAAGAACTACAAAAACCATGTATTTTTGTAGTCTACAGGCCCCCACTGGGCTGTGGGCTGTTTCTAGAGTCCTGCCATGCTCACAGTCTGTCCATGGCCCTGGGAAAAGCAGAGCACGAAGAGAGGGGTTTACTTTGCCAGGCTCTTTCCCTTTCCTATCACCCATCTCGTGTCTTTTTTAGAAAGAAATCTGCTAAAATAACTGTGTAGATCGACAGGGAACAAGGTCGGTTTATGAAAATCCCTTTGTATATTTTAATTCAAATTAAATTCATATTTAAACTGTTCTATTTAGCTAAAATGTAAATTCAGATGCTAAACTGAACCAATCTGTCTGCTGCATATGCTTTATCATCGAACTGTCTTGACAACCCTTGTTAATTTAACATTTGCATAAACTGTACAGGCTAATAATAATGATGATGATGGAATTAGCCTGTTAGTATCTTATTTTTGTTGTATAATTTTAATCTCTGTAGGAAGGAAAACCACTCTCTCTTTTGGATTAGTCAATGACTCTGCTTTACTATTATTAGCTATTTGTATGTATTTGCCTCCCTAGACAGCACAGCAAAGCCTGCTGGTTTCCTTGTGGGGAATCTTGCCTGTTGTGCTTGTCATCTCAATAATTTTATCATTTAATAGTAATATTTTAGCACGTTTAACTGACCTTCCTCTGAAATGCACTCAGTTGAATCTGGTTGGCAGTAATTTGCAAAGTAATCACGGACAACACAATCATGGATATCATGTGCTCTGTATAAATCCTTTAGAAGTCACACAATGGACTTGTGCAGGGAAGTTGGTGCTGAGCTGCTGGGCAGCCAGCAGGGCAAGGGAACAGGGATAAAAGTCAACCTACAGCCTCTGAGGTCCTGAGTTTTTCCAGTTCCACTGCTCTCTGTCCTTTTATAAGATATCTAAGTTGGGTGGTTAACATATTTCTGAATTTTTCTGTGCTGGTATACCAATTCCCCCCTTTTTTATAACAGAAATGCATCAGGACGAACACAGGTAATTTTAAATTTTGCAGTTTGTGTATGAACTGTTTAAGAGCTCTAGAATGCAATTGAAGACATTTTCTAAAATGAGTAATTTTAAGAGTAATTGTACCTATGAATCAATGTACAAGAAAGGAAAAATAAGTTTTAAGTGGTTATATGAAATTTATACATGTATTCAAGAACATAGTTTCACATGTAAAATGGTTTGTTAAGCTAGTTTTAGCTTCCTATTAGGATTTTCACATGAGCAATTAGAGGAATATAGTTTTGCCAAACCCCCTCATTTCACTGGTTTGACTTCAGTTTCCATTTCTCTTCTAAACTGATCCTTTTTTAGATAATGTGAGGGAGCAAGACATGTGACTGACTGAAGTTTGAAATATCTGCTTTATAATTACAGCTTTTAAATGATAGGAAAAAGGAGATATTCCCTTTAATTTTAAACTTTCTTTTTACCTGTGGGGAGCAGAAGTCTGTGTTCCAAAGCTGAGGAGTACAGCAAAGTATTGCTAATGCAATTAGCATTGCCATTGCAATGGTAGGCTCACAGAGGGATTTAAAAAAGGGAGAAAAAAAATTTAAAAAATAAATATTAAAAAAAAAAAAGATTGAGAAACTCCACTGGTCATTTTGAATGATGTGAAAGAGATTTTCCTGCTGTAAATCCTTGCCTGCCAGGCTGGCTGGTTTTGGTGTGTGCTCTCAGGGTTGTGTTGGCCATGCTCATTCTTTCCACCCTTGCTTTTGTTGAGGGCCTCTGTTGCTGGACAGAGCTTGACTCCAAGGCAGTAGAAGGATCAGAAAAGGTTCTATTTTCAGTTCACCCAGCCTTTTTATAACATGCTGTGCTAAGAAAGCGGATAATTAGTCTGTAAATGAGCACCTCTCTCCATTGGTTAAATAATAGAAACAGCACCTGAGAGAGGACTTGTTATGAGAAACCTAGAAATGTTTATGAGAAGAGAAATATTGTTTACATGAATTGTCCTTGAGTGAGAATTCTTTCAAGAAATCTTCTCATGAGAAGGAAAATCAGCCACTGACAGGCTGGAACCTTTACAGACTCAGAAAATCAGACCCACAGGCCTCCAAAGCCATGAGCAGCCCCCAGCTGGGATCCTCCAGCCTTACTGCTCCTGCCCCCTGTCCCAGCCTCCAGCTGCCTCCTTCCTGCAAGCCTGCTCCCCTTTCCCTGGCACCAGCCTGGGCACCCAACCCAAACCCATTGCATAAGGAGTGTGACTTGTACAGTGCACAAGTGGTGTGTGGGTGCAGGCACATCTTGGGGAGAGTGGAGAGATGGGCTGGGTAAAAATAGACATTGCAGTACGTGCCAAAGTGAGTGAGTTACATTGTCGGCTGAACAACGAAACCCAATCCCCCTGCTCCTGCCCACCTGCCTCCCCCAGCTCCTAATAACTGTAATCCAATAAAATAAACCACACCAGCTGAAAGGAAGTAGAAGCTGGCTTATTTTCTGTCACTTGTCAAGTATTCAAGCATTTCTCCTGATGTGAAGTTTTCGAGTTTGTAAAACATTTTAATGGGCAGACAGAAAGCATTGGTCAGTTCTCTGTGTGTGTATATATATATATATATATACACACACACACACAAAAGCAAATACAAATCTACATGAAGGACCATGATTCACTGGCTTGTTTTAGGATCATGGAACTGCTTTTAAAAATATGGTAAATAGCCAGCAGGGTGGAAGTTGTGTATATTTCTATAGATTTTTTTTTTTTAATCTGTGCTGAACTAGTGTCAGAACGTGGATTTGATGAGTCGTTTTGTATTAGTTGTAATTATGGAACATTAGTGCAAATAAATCATGTACACTGGGATATACCAAAAGGTAATGTTATTGATTGCACCTGACATTTTGATAATAAGCTCCTGTTGAAATCATACAAAAGGTAATTTTAAATCTTATATCTTTGTCAGAGTTATGGCTTTATGGTCAAAACATTAATTAGTTTTATCCTACAGCTGTGATGCAATTTAATTTTGCAGTGTTGGAAAGGCAGCTCTGTGTATGAGAGGCTAAGTTAAAGATATTCCTTATGGGGCACTGATGTGGAGACTGGCCAAGCCAGACCTTCAGAGCCTTCCAGGGCTTTCAGGTGCAAATATCTACCTCTCAATATTGCATTGACTGGCAAAAATGCTTTTAAAAATACTCTCTGTGGGGACTTCCATCTTGCACCAATCTATAAACCACTGGTCTGTGCTTCAGCTTGGGGATTTGTGACACAATTTCTGTATTTGACTCGGAGCCAAAGCAGAGCTGGAACTTTGCAAAGCAGCTCTCCTGTTAGCAGCCAGCTCTGGCTCAGCCTCAGAGTTTGAACACAGAAGGAGGCTCCCATGTGTCAGAAATTACCAGAATGAGTGTGGGTTGGCTGGGTGAAGTTCACAGGGTTAAGAAGGGGACAAGGAGCTTGATTTTCTCCTTAAAAAGGGTTATTTGCTATGATGGGTGACCCCACCCCAATCAAGTGCCTGATGGTCCTCGAGTCCTGTGGAAATCCAGTGGAAGTCTCTGGATCTGCAGAGGGAACAGGTTTGATCTGTCTGAGCAGCCACTGATGGGCACTGGAGAGAGCTGCCAGCACCCCTTGTTTTACAGCTCTGCTTTGCTCGTGTACTGCAGGGAAAGGCCAGGAAGCTTGGAGAAAACAAGGGAGCTGGCAGGTCTGAGCTTTCAGCAGCTTGAGAGGTGTCCCCACCGAAGGGACAGCTCTGAGGCAGGTGACAAAGGGATGTGTGATGAGTCCACTCTGTGAAAGCAGCTCTTTCAGGTCTGTGCAGTGCTGCTGTGCTGCCTGTTTTCCCTTGTGCTGCTGACCTGCAGGGTTGTTGCTGTGATGGGTGATCTTTGTTTCTCTAGCAATTAGAGAAATCTGCTATTTACTAATTAGGAATGCAATAGCGAAAGGTTTGTTTGTTTTGGTTTTTTTTCTGAGAGATTTAGCAGTGGAGGTTAATTGTGCTCAATAGACCTGGGTGTGATTATATAAATTATAAATTATTTAAAATGATGCTTGTGATTCCATGAGCTTGGCTGCCAAGCATCTTGTGGGAGGGAGGAAAACTTTTAATGGTTTGTTT
The DNA here is from genome assembly GCA_013401035.1 of Horornis vulcanius. NCBI lineage: Eukaryota > Metazoa > Chordata > Aves > Passeriformes > Scotocercidae > Horornis > Horornis vulcanius. The sequence goes on from VZUA01086004.1 coordinate 31,353, forward strand.
GGCACAAAAAGGCTTAACTTGAATGCTTGCTGTTCGTGTTTGTAATGCATTCACCTTGGTCTCTGCAAAATCAGTCAGTGGGCCAACACTTCAGATCTCTGAGATCCTTGAGGCAAGCTGTTTTGACTTTATGAAGTCTTAGCCTGGGAGGGATAAAACACTGCATGTAAACAAATGCAGGAGTTATTTACTGGAGTTTACAGATGGATGGGCAGCATGGCCACAGCCCAGCATGTACATTAAGAGAAAACGTCTCATACCAACCTCAACTTACCAGCAGAGGAGAAAACTCACAAGGGGTATTAACTCACATGTGACTTCTTATTGTAAATATTATGGTCATATTGGGATGTTTTTTCTTAACTCCTCTCGGTGCTGTCTCGGTTAGAAGCACACGACTGACTCATTCCTGCATCTGGGTATTGACGTCATTGTGATGCACTTTTCATTTCTAGCATGAGTGTTTCAGTCTCTCCAGTATGGAATTTAAATGAAAACATGATGCCCTTTATTATTACTGAGAAGTAAATGAACTAGAAAAATTACATTCATGGGCTTTCCAGCTCATTCTCTATTGCACTGAACATATTGGACATCAGAGCCTGTCAACACAGTCATCTGAAACTGTCTCCTTCAGTGTTTCACTCCTAAGAGCCTGAATTATTCATCAGAGATTTTACTATGTTAACATATTCTTATGATCACGTTGACTTTAATTCCAGTGCATGAAAAAGGAAGTTTGCTGTTTCTCTTTGCATAAAAACAGATAAATGTATTAATGCTTTGTCAGACACCTTTCTAAATCCTTTGTAGCGAGTCAGAGCAGAACAAAGCACAAAGTAATGTCAGATCACATCAAATTAAAGTGTTTACAACAGCCAAGGTGTGGTGGTGAAGCTAGCTAGAACTAGTGAAGAAGTTTCTAGAGGTCTGGATGGGGAAGGTTGAAGTGTTTTACTCTTCAGGGTGGGCAGTCTGCAGCAGGATGCCTTCCACGATCAGCCCACGTGTGCCCTCCATGTCACAGCACTGGGACATGGGGAGTCAGAAATGCCCTGTCCTCCAGAAAAATATTTGAAGGTCTGAAGTTCTGATTCAGTTACTGCTTGGGAAAAGGATGAGAGGTGTTTGTGGTTTTGTTTTACCTCCTTTGGTGACAAAATAAATGCATTCTAGAGAGTTTCTCTGAGCTGATGCTCAAGAGTTTCTTTATGACCAGCACTATGACAAGGGACAAAGCAAAAGCAAATTGATGCTTTAGGAGGAGAAATCACATTCCGTGGTGTCAGAGGACAGAAAGGCTCTGATGACTTTTTCTGAAACCTTATCAAAAGTGTGATAGTTATGAGGCTATTTAGGAGCTTGAAAATCAGTTTTCAGGGTGAACATGTACACATGTACATAACACACAGAATGATGTCATGGTTTTAGTTTTGCCAGAGTAAGGGAAGGTTATCCTGGAGCAGAGCTCTGAGCCAGAACCCTGCAATTCCCTGCTTTGAGTGCTCACTTGGAGAGAAGGACAAGTGTGGGTTTATGTGTTCAGAATGTTTGTTTTCATGTAGCCATAAAGCACCACGAGGGTCATTTCCAGGTCAGCTCAGAATGAGAACTCTTGTCAAGGGATGTGTGCTGCTGCTGTGGGAGCTCACAGGGTGGTGACAGGGAGCAGCAGTTGCATTCCTGGCTGCTCACATGCTCTTACACTTGGGGAGAGGCCCAGAGCTGTGCACAAAGCTAAATAAACTCAGGGTGAACAGAACCCAGCAAGTGCATTTTGAGCTCCAAGTGCCTTTCAAACAACATTACTGCTTATGCAAAGAACATCTCAGAAATACTGGTGTTGTTTAAATGTGGGTCGAGTATGAATTTTTAAGATACTAAATTTAAGCATAAGCATGAAGTAGGCCAAATAGCAGGATTGTGGGTTGTTTTTCTTTGTTTGGGTTTTAGTTTTGGGGGTTTCCAGACTTGTTCCTCTGTCTGATTTTTTTTCTTTTTCTTGGTTTTGGTCTGAGTTGGGTTGAACCCTATTTTTCTAAAGCTTCAATGATTTGGAATTGCTTAGAAAATTTATTTAAGGAGCCCCAGTTCACAGACCTTGACTAAGTTGTATCCAGTGTCAGTTTAGGGGATGTCAGCAGAGGGAAGATGGGATGTGTTGAGCACAAGTCTCCATGAGGAGCTCCTGTCCACCTGGCTCTTCCCTGCTCAGTTTGAAGGGCAGTGATGGAATCCCAGCCCCAGACAGCACAGCCTGGCTAAAATCTGGGCTTTGCAGCCCACCCTCAGCAGGATTTCCTTGGCTGCTGCCTGTCCAGGAGCCGTGGGAAGGGAGTGGCTGCGTTCCCCCATCTGAAGGCAGCGGGGGAGCCCTGCCAGAGCCTCCAGAAGCTGAACAGAGCTGAACTCTCCTTGTTCTCCAGGGGGAAACCCTGGAAGCAGCAGAACAGTCTTTCCCCACTGACTTTTGCTAGATGAAGCAAATCAGCAGTCTGGTAATTATAATCTGTCTGTTTTGAAAACTATTACTCTCAAGCACTCAGCAAGCACAGGCTTTTGATATGTATATTGACAATACATGTCTCAAGTACTGCCATTTCTTTTGGGATATTAAAAGAAGAACGATTTTAAAATTCACTGCCTAGAGATATGTATTTTTTTGTAGCGGGCACGTTTATGTAAAATCAACTTAATTTCTGCTATTCATATTTTGTGAATGTGAATTCAACATATATATTTAATTATAGTTGGGAAGAAGCCCTGTATTGTGCTGATTGTTATTGCATTTAATTGGTAACAAAATCAAAACAGGAATGCATGCCTAAAAGTTTGCATGCTGCATATTTTCACCTGAGGTTTTGAAATACCCTCCTATCAAGTATTTTAAATAGAAATTAGTAAGTAATGCTGAATATGACACCTTTTTACTCTACTCCTACATATTTTGCAAGCAGGGAAAGAAAAAAAAAAGCTTGATTCAGTAACAAAATATTCATTGCTAATTGCTACTTAAACCTCTGTGACCTTAGATTTTCTCTGGTGTTTAGCTTTGAATAAATCACTTTTTACAGCCCTCAACGCATGCCTTAAGTTACCGTTTTTAGCATATTCCCATGAAGTTTTGGGAAGCATGCACAGGCCATGGATGCCTGTGGTGTAGAAGAGGTGGAGGAAAGGTGACAGCAGGTTTCATGGGGCTGTTCTGTGAGGAAGGGAGGCAGTAGGCAGCGCTGCAGCCTTTGTGGCAAATAAAAGCATCAAAGCTCTGAGCCCTGCGTGGTGTGACCGCTGCCAGAAGAAATGTGACAATTCTCAAAACAAAGCCACCCCCCCTGCCACCCCCACACGCTCTGGATGTGAATATCACCTCCCTGGTGCATGCTGGTTTGTGAAGCTCACTGAAAAAGCTCTCTCTCTCATTTCATTGAATGTTTTTTTGGTTTGTATTTTCTGGTTTTTTACGTCTGGAGATCGTTCGGCTCTGCCCTGTCCACGCCTGACTCATGGTTTGCTCACAGATTTTCACTGCTTGAACTGCCCTGCCACTCTGACCTTCTGACAGTTTTCAAAGTGTGCTTGGAAGGCAATTGTTCAGGTTTGATCTCGTGCTTGAGGATTTGCTCCTTGTCTCTGGAATTCCTTGTAAAATGCTCTTGGAAAAGGAGGAGAACCAGCGATTCTCCCCTTGAGGTCTGCTCGTGTTTGCAAGGTGAAGAACTGGAGAAACCAGCACCCAGCCCCTTCCCAAAGTTTTGCCTCAGGGTGGGAAGAGCACCTAGAATAATCTACATTTGAGGGCACTGAAGGGATAGGAAGCAAAAAAGATCAAACCCAGATTGAAAATAAGTTAGCAAAATGTCCCCTGTTCTTAGCTTTCCTATCAGCATTTTACTTTCTAGGAACTTCATCTTCTGCATTTTGCTTTACACAAGAAAAACTAAGTCCTGCAGTAGTTTTCCTTTATATATTGATTTAAACTGCAAATTTAATATATAACTAGGAGATAAAATATTCTAGGAATATGGTGTTATGCTAAAATAAGATTGAGAACTTTAGTTTGCTGCATAACATCTATTTAAAGTAGTCACGTAATTTATTGGAGCTGAGCTTCTACTGAAATAGTTCTGCAGTTTCATTATCACTTTTGTAGGCAGACCTCTGATCTAGATAACCAGGGGAATGCTATTTTGGAGGAAAAATATTCCAAATGCCTTCCTCTTTCTGAATTACAAGGGGATAAAAGGAGAATACTTCCCTTGTGAATCAAAGGATGATATTTATGAAGAATTCCAGAGCTTGCTTTTCTTGAAACTTAAAATAGAACATTGAGAGTTCTTCACCTTAACAAAATGCTAGGTTTCTAAAAACTGAAAGATTTCTGATCCATATATTCTGGCAGTTTTAAAATAGGGTTATTTTTGTCCAAACTGTGAGCCAGGTTTAGCAGTTCTGAACCAAGTACGTGTCTGTAGGCTCTGCATTTTGGTAGTTCTTCAAATCATCCGATATCTTAAAAGCCGAGATCCATCTCTGAAATACAAAATTGTTGGTTTTTTTTTTTNAGACTTTTAGAACTGATTCAAAGTAGCTATAAATCAAAGGTGCAGCCTCTGTGTTTTCCTCTCAAAGGTGGCTTTGGAAGGCATTTGCTTGTGAGCCCGACCTTTCAGGCTCCTGAAGGTGCAGCAAATTATTGAGAGTGGAAAATGGTTATGAGCATCTTGTCTCTGGGTTGTAGCAGCAGGGCAGGGCTGCATGCAATGCAGGTGGGCTCTGCATTGGTCTCTGGACAGCTCTTGGCTCTCTCTGTTCTGTGCTGTGTCTGCAGAGCTCTGAAAGTGCAGGCAAAGGGGAGCAGAGGGGTGCAGGAGAGCTGCTGGGGATCTGCTCCCTGAAACCCTGCGGTGGGTGATAGAGATCAGGTCACACCTTGAAGCACACACAGCCAAGTTCCTGGGTTTCAGAGAACTGCTAGAACTTCTGCAAATAGTTTTGTTCACGTGTTTGGGTTGTTTGCTTTGTTTTGTTTTGTCTGTTTTGTTTCTTTCTCAGCACTTCATGTGCTGCCAGCAGCAGGAGCCAGGCAGCTGCTGTGATCTGCAGCATGGTTTCAGCAGGTTTTTTCTTGATAGAAGTTGAAAAAGCTTGAACCCTGCTAGGCCTCTCCTTCCCTTGCTAGCAAAAGGGCAGTTAACCTCTTTTATCTGTAAATGCTTTAGTAAGAAATAGTTGGGGAATCTGCCTGAAGCTCCACACCTTGAGAAAGCTTCACTGGGCAAAGCCAAGCAGAGTGAGCAGGGATGGAAAAAACCCAAACTGTGACCAGGGACAGATGCAGGTCCACTCCTGGTTCTAAACACAAAGCTTTCATTGCATGAATATTTTTTTTTCCTCCAGAAAAAAACAAAGCCTGATTGCTGATCCCTCTGGCACATTTCTTAAATATCCATTGCATTTATTTGATCTGCTGATTTTGGAGAGACATATCCTTAAACACTTTTTCATTTTGCTAACAAACGTTCTGATGAAAACTCTTCTACAGACAGATGCTTCCTGGTGGTTTTTGGATGGGGGAAGAAGAAGGGAATAATCACTGTATATGGTATTTAAATAAACTGAGAGGGAACAGCAAGATCATTGAGAATCTTCACAGAGAATTTAAGGATCTCAACACGTTATTGTGGGGACCACAGGGCACTGACCATGAAGGTTTCATGACTCTTCAGACCAAACCAATATATCTGGGAATTAAACTAAATACATATAGGTAGTGCTAGAATTTACCTTTTTTTTTTTTTTTTTTTTTTTGGCTATTTCTTCTTGGTAACATTTAGTTCCCCGTTTTCTTTTGAGACTCTCCAAGCAATAGATGACAATTTATCTACGGTACTCTGTTCAGTAAACTAAATGTTCATTTTGGCTAACTGCTCCAGTGCTGCTGGCTTTTTAGCCTGAGAGAAATTAAAAACCTAGAGAAGGCTATTCATAACAACCCAGCAGAGCTCTAAATATTTTTATTTCAATAGTAATATGGGATCTTTTGGACAGTGCTTAGGAAATAAATCCTGTAGTTCACAGCTGGTTAAAAAGGATCTGGAAAAGAGAGGCCAGGGAGCTGCAAGGCCATTTGATTGTGCTATAGGGCTTTAATAGCTCCCTGGTCTTATTTCAGATGCTCAGCATCACCCTTTGCTTGCTCAGCTAATAGTACACAAAGTGATCATTAATCAAAGTAAATAATGTGGCTGTAGCAGGAAACATAAGGCACTGAATGCAGAGAGAGTTTGCATTGATTCCAGGGGATTTTGGACAGATGGGTGTCATCACTGCAATGTAAATAGAAAAGGTTTCAGCTTCGTGGTACGTTTTACAGATCACCTGAGCCCTTAGCCTCTGGTAGTGTTGCTGGTTTTTAAATACAACTTTAACTATCTTTTCACTTCCCTGCAGGCTAAACTCAGGCCTTCCCACAGCTGCCAATGCTCAGCCCTGCAGGATGCTGGGCTGCTGCAGCTTCAGGGCATTTGGAAGGGTCCCAGGAGGGCTCTGTAGAGCCAAGGCTGGGAAAGGGAGGTGCTGCCACACAG
>VZUA01086006.1:3069-14335 GCA_013401035.1 Horornis vulcanius
ACAAGCAACATGCTCTGTCCTTCTTTTCTGTCCATGGGAAGAATTGCTTTTGGATTTCATTTAAGGGTGAGGCAAGTACTTTTGAGATAACATTTTGCAGTTCCCTGCTGCTCTGTTCTTATTTGCAGGCTCATTAGTTACTGTTTTGCAAGAATAGCTTTCACATTTGAACCACTTAATAATGGCAATAAATTTTTGTGGTTTAAGACTAACATAAGTCAGCTCCAGATACCTGCCGGGAGGTATTATAATTTTTTGTTTACCTCAGCTCAGGATACAGTTGGCTTTTGTTGCTGTAGAGTACAAATTACAGTTTTGTTTCTAAAAATAGAAGTATTCTGTGTTCAAACAAAACAGTTCGATAAACCATCCTTGCTGAGATAACAGTATGATTTTCATGTCAGAACTACAGTGGGACAAAGAAGCCTGCTTTCAAGGGTACCAGCCAAGCCACAGTAACTTAAAATAGCTGAGCATCAAGTCCTTCAGTTTTACTTGTCTTGTCATATGCAATCAGATGAAGAGAGGGAAGTTTAATGAATTAGTGGTAAGCCACCATTGGTTTTCCCAAAGTAAGGTTCAAGGCTTCTCTGCAAACCCCTGAAATTCAATCACCTGCACGGAACTCTGCAGCATAATCAGTGGCAGCTGGGGATTGCATTTGTGCTCCACTCTGGGCAAGCAAAGAAACCAAGCAACACACAAACCAGTGGCTGAAAACTGCCAGCAGGGGAAGGCAAGTGCATGGTAAGGATTGGAAACTTTCCCCGAGCATTCTTTCTGTCTCCAGCTATTTTCAGTTCAAGAGATTGCCCTAACCTGATGTGGTTTATCTGGGGAGCAACCATAAGTGAGTATTTTTTTGCCAAGAATGTCTCCTTCCATGTCATGTTAACTTCTGCATCTGTGGAGAAGGTGTTCTGTAGTTCTGTTCTTCAGTGCGTGAAGAACCATCCCGTTCTGTTTGTTGCTGGAGAATGCTTCAAAGCCCATGTAAAGCAACAATAATCAGCAAAAGAGAGGAGGTGCCAGAATATGATAGGAGCATAGACTAGTTTTCTACTAGAACTCTATGGGTTTGAAAGATGTCAGCATCACTCACCTTTCTGGCTCTCTTCCCAGACACAACCAGGATGGAAGGCAGTCAGTGTCAGAGCCCTGCAGAGCTCAGATCCCTGACCTGTGGATGAACAAAGAAAGCCAAAGCAAATGCTCTCTGGCTGCTGCAATGCACAGAAATCATCTGATAACTGAGAGATCCTTGAGAACAGATTTGTCTTACACAGGAAATGAAAAAAACCACCCATACCAAAACCCACATGAAATTTTTGTCCAGGACTCTAAACCTAGAATTAGTATCATACAATTTCTGACCATCCTTACATTGTTTCTCAGTAATATTTCAGAGGACCACAGAAACTAGCAGTCCTTACAGAGGCCCTACTATACCAGTCAGGGACAACAGGGACAACAGGGACTGGAGATCCTTGGTGAGGCTATTTCTTTTTTCTGACAAACAAATATGAACAAAATAACATGGTCCATGAGGATTGTATTAGAATTTCTCAGAAGTAATAATGTGTAAATCCAGAATCTAGTGTCAGACAGTATATAACTTTTTCTTTTGAATATAAATTGAGTTTTCTCTTAAAATTTGCAAAGACATCTCCCCCCGTAAGAGAAAATATTTCAGAACATCAGTCTTCTGAAAACTGATAAGTCTTCATTTACTCATAACTAATTTGTTTCTGAAAGAGTTCAAAGTATGTGGATGGTTTCTGTTCAAATCAAGAACTAATTTTGCTTGTGACAAAAGTAGCAGTTTAATGAGGAAACACAGCTGTTTTGATGTATATGTGTCATGTGGACTGCTGAGGCAATTCAGGAACTAGAAAAATGCTTATCTCCTCTGATTAAATCATTACATATATATAATGGTGTCATGGTTTAATCCCAACTGGCAACTCAGCCCCACACAGCCACTCAATTCCTCCCCACAGTGGGACTGGGGAGAGAATCAGAANAAAGCAAACCCAGGAATTCATCCACCACTTCCCATGGGCAGGCAGATGTTCCTGGCAGCCATCCTCAGGAGAGCAGGGCCCCGCCATGGGTATCAGTCACTTGAGAAGACAAATGCCATCACTCCAAATGTTCCCCCTTCCCTTCCTCCTCCCCCAGCTTTATATACCAAATGTGACACCATGTGGCATGGGATGCCCCTTCAGTCAGTGTGGGTCACCTGTCCTGGCTGTGTCCCCTCCCAAGTCCTTGTTCACCCCCAGCCTCCTCACTGGTGGGGTGGGGTGAGGAGAAGGAAAGGCCTTGGCTCTGTTTGAGTTCTGCTCAGCACTTAGGAAAATCTCGCTGTGTTATCAGCCCTGTTTCCAGCACAAATCCAAAATACAGCCCCATACCAGCTACTGTGATTATCTCTATCCCAGCCAAAACCAGCAAACAGGAAAAAAGACTATCATGAAAACCACCAACAATGTCAGAGTCAAAAGTGAAACTGTGATTGTTTATTTGAGAGAAAAAAGTGTAAAGATGCATGGAAGCAGGCTGTCAAATAACAAGAGGCTAGAAAGATGGATGGGTAGATTCACAATATAAGTGAAAGTGCATATGATAAAAAAAAATTTAAAATCAAGAAATGCATACAAAGTTATATAGACACATGTAAATTGATTTTCACAGTGTTTGATTAAAGTCAGAAACTTAGAATGCTTTCAGAAGAATTTTTGTATAAGATTGGAAAATATGTTAAAATCAGTGATTCAGGTCCCAAGCTATCCATTAACTGATGACAATGGAGACATGCTTTCTGTTCTTCTGGATCCTTTCTTCCTGAGTATCTACTGCTGAATCTTGAGAGCTGAATTCAGCATTGCTCACAAGAAACTTGTGAGAAATTTTAAACTGATTTTTAATGGTGGCTAAGACAGTGAGCTGCTAATAAAACTAGGAAACCCCAAGCTGGGTTTATGAAACCATCTTAGTTAAGAGTAGAGTGAATCAGAATTTGATATTATTAATTACTGTAAGATATGATATTATGGTAATTTGGGGGCAACTTCGTAGTAAAATTTGCCTTCACTGAGGTAGTACAACTTATATGAAGATAGCATGCAGGTATTTTCATCAAATTTTCAAGTAGGAACTACAGGAAAGTGAAAATATGAGTAGTACTGTCCTGGCTATAGTTTGGAGCTCTCTGTGTGTATGTGTGTGTTTGCATTTAGAAGTAAGAACTTTTCATACATTATTAATTTTTATGTACGTTTTACTGCTTTTGGTAGAAGTAGATTTTTGCGAGCTATTTTTTTTTTCCCCAAGAAATTTTCTGTTTTGTAGAACTCCACGGGTTTTTACTTCAAGCTCAGCATAAGAAACCTTTTAAGCATGGAAAAAAAAATGAAGAATCTCCAAACCCGGACGAGTTTGTTTTTAAAAAAAGTCTTCCCTCTCATGTGTTCAACCTATGCTATGACCAACATAAATTAGAAACAATCATAATTCTGTTCCCTTGGCTATATCTTTTGGATACCTTCCAACATAAAATGCATTAGCACAAAAATGTTCTTGTCCTTAATTAATTTATAGCTTAGAGCAGAATACCATAAATAACAGTTGAACTTCAGCTGCAAAGGTTTTAAATACATGGGTAAAATATTTTATAAAAATTGTAATAAAGCTTAAACAGTTCTAGATGACAAGTAGAACTAATTATCAATAATCTTAGGAATTTCGATGGTGGACAACTGAATGTAAAATATGTTTATTTTGTAATATATTTGGGTTCTATTGAATTTATTGTCGTTGGGGGAGAGAAAATGATTTAAGTTTTATCCCTACCCTGAACAAATACACTTACTAAACCGAACTATTTGGTTAGAGTTTTTTGTTTGGTTTGTTTTCTTTTTAAATAGTTTGAAGCATATAAAGTATGCTGGCATATCTTGTTTTGAAGCATGTATGATGGAAATGTACAGAATCTGCATGATATAGCTTTATATGGGAACACAGGAATGGAAAGGATCTAACGGGTCATCAAATGTATTGTTAAAATATTGCAGTAATCATGTTTTATAAGCCCCTTCGTACACGTATCAAGTTCTGTGAGTGCATTTAGGAGTTTTGCTGCTGTTTCTCCAATTGGAAAATAGTTCCCAAGTCTCACTGCCCCATGTGAGAACCTGTTTTTGCTTTCTGACATAGGTTAAATTCTGGCCAATCTATGCCATTGGGTTCCATTGCCAACACTGTCATTTAATTGAAATGGCTCTCCCATCTCCCTGATGTTTGCCTCCACGATATATTTATACATAGCAGCTGGATCCTTTAACAGCCTTTATTTTGCCAAGTTAAACAAGCCAAGCTCTTCATTCTGTCTTCTCATATGATAGGCTCTCCATTACCCTGATCATCCCAGAAGTCCATCTTTGTACCTGAACAAGTCTGAGGTAATGTGCTACAAATGACAAAGTACAACAGTGTTATATAATAGCACAATAAAAGAAACCATAGCAAACAGAGTAATAATTTCAGGCTTGCAAGGATGTGCTGTGCCAAATATTTAGGAGGTTGAGTAAAGGTTTTGAATCTTCTGAGGGGATCTTCATTAGAAATAATGTGGGTCCTTCCCCACAAGCTGTTGATTGAAATTGCAGTATAAATTTAGAGTTTCAGTCAAAAGCTGGGAGATCAATGAAAATTTTTATTTTGTTTGTTTGACAAAGTTTAACAATTACTGACTGGGAATATTCCTATAAAGACTATAATATATGATGTACCTTTCCTGAAGAAGGCACAATTGCATTCACATGTTGCCCTTAAGAAATTTCAGAGTTGGGAGGGTTGGTTCCCTGGAATTACCTGTGCAGATGCTCCTGTTGATGTGAGCCAATGGAAAGCAGAAGAGAATGTGGGTACAACTGATCCCACCACCTCCCAGGACCACAGAGAAAAGGATGTTTGGTCAAATCCAGTATCCCTTGCTCTCTTGTGCCATAGCTTCTTGGAAAACTCCAGGAACTCCTGTCTGCCAGCTGTTAAGACTGTGACAGCAATCTTTTTTGGCTGTTTTATTAAATTCTTTTTGAGTTGGTAGTTTAATCAAGTTTCAAGGAGAGCTTCAGAGAGAACTTTTTCCCAGTCATGCTGAGCCTGACATCCCTGTGCTTGGGTTCAGGATAACTTGAGAATAAGATGTCTCTAAGCGTAAAGGAGAGATAGTGGGGGAGCATTTATTTTACTACAGTCTTTCTTTTCTCAGGAATAAACAGAATGATTTCCTTTTTAGCATTTTTTCTGCCCTGTGGCAAAAGAGAAAAAGAGCTTTTGTAATATACTGTAGGAAAAGGAAAGCACAGATTTAAGCTACTACATGCACATATGAAGATCAATGAAAGTGAAAAGCTTTTAAAATACTTGAACAAGAGCAAAGGGGAATCCCAACTGTGAATACAAGCAGTTAAGTATACAATTAAGGAAATACACTGCAGGGCACTGCAGGAGTGGCTGCTTTCTGAGGACTGGGGATGGCAATCCCCCTGGGGAATAGAGACCTGAGGGAGGCAGCTGGAGACAACCCCAGGCCTTGGCATCAGGCACATTCCTGGAGATAGGAGGAGCCCAGGATGGGCTGTGGGCCTCCATGGAGGGGCAGGGCAGAGCTGGGCTGTGTGGAGCTGGAGACCAGCCCTGCTGTGGCAATCCTGGTGCCAGGGCTGGTGGTCCCAGGGGGCTGATGTGGAGTCCTGGGTTCTTGGGGCACTGATAATAAATCAAATGAAACTGTAATTCTAACAAACACTTCTGATGATAACAGTGATAGTCAAAGAGTTGATTTGATAGTGGAAGCTGTCACACACCTCCTGCCCCCATGGTGGCCTGTGGGTCATGGGAAGGAGGTGCTCCTTCACGCCTTCTGAAGCCTTGTTCACTGGTGCTGGTGAGGTGCAGGGTGACTGACCAAAATCAGCTTCTTTTTGTGTTTCTTTCTGACTAGCTGTGCACAGCCAGACCTGCACAGTAGCCCACCAGACTGTCTGTCCAGGACTTGCCCTTTTGTTGTACTATCCCCAGTGTGGCTGCTGGGGCTTGGAGCTTGGAGTGTAAAGCAGCTTTGAGAGCTCTTTGCTTTGCCTGGCTTTTCCTTTGAAAGTCCTGAGAATGGTGGATTGTAGATCAATGGGAATATGGGGGCTTTCACTGACCCCTTTCATTAGGGCTTCTTGGCAAACCTGCCAAAGAAATTTCAGCTTTCTGCTACGTTTGGTTTCCTTCTTTGGGGGAGAGGGAGCATGTGTTTGCAAATGAGGAGAGAAGAGAGGCTTTCTCCAAAACAAATCTACAGAGAATTGATAGCTTCTTATTACTCTGCTGAGAATAACAAACAAAAATTATTCTGTTTAGTGCACATGATAAAACTCTCAACAACTGGGATGGAAAAGACGGCCCAAGAAGCATCCTGCTGTGCAAAGGGCTGCAATGTTATCACAGCCCTGCTAGGTTTAAGTTGCTAGTGAGGGAAAGTCTGCAACAAAAGCTTTGTTTTTCATTAGCCTAACAGGGGTTTAGGAGCATTTTGATGCACCTGTGTGACGTTTGTGAGTGAAATACCAGCTGTATTCAACTCAGCAGCAAAATCCCATGTGCTTTTTAATACAACACAATGTTGTATAATGGGGAATATTTTAACCACTACAGTGATACTCACCTTGACTCTTTTTTTTTTTTTTTACTCACTTTATTTACTGTGTCATACTTAATTAAAATGAAGGAGACATGTATAGGTATAAATATTATCTTGAGATATTTTAAAGCTTAATGAAGGGAAAGCTTTTCCAAAGAGTATACTGTGTCTACCTTATCCTGCTGCTTGGTCAAGTACCAGAGGATGGAAATTACTTAAGTCCTATCTGTATTCCTAGATATCTCTTCTTGGGAAGATATAGTTGTAGTTACTACACTTGTAAAATGACTTTAAAACAATAATTAGTGGGGGCCTATTTTAAAACTATGTCTTCTGTGAACAAGGTTTCTGCAAACCATGAATAATGCCACTTCTGTTTGCTTACAGAACATCAGACTTCAGTCTCATTTAGGCTGATGAAAATCAGAGTAACATCTTTAAACTCAGAAGAGTAAAGGCAAATTAAGTCAGAATTTGACCCACTAAGCCTTGGTCCACCTTTTTTGTATCTTAATAATTAGTATGTGCTTGTTGACAGCAAACTCTTCTTTGTTTCTTATGTTGTATGAATGTATGTTCTTACGTTGTATGAATTGCACTGAAAATTCAGCTCTTCATTGCAAAAACACGACTAATTTTCTTTTTTTGGTTTTAGATAGTTGCATATTAACTTTTAAAGACAGTAGTCTTAAGCCTTCCCCCATTCAAATTAATGAAAAAAAAAAACTCACTGAACTTTTTGAAGGACAAACATTTCATAGGCCAAGGAATTAATTGCTGTAAATCCCATGTGCCTCATACAAGTTATCTCTCTTCTGCTTCTTGTAAATTGTCATGAGAGATGTGATTCAGGGCTTGTGAGTATAACAGTGTGATAACCTGAATTCTTGCCCACGTAGGAAATGTTTTCTGCTATTCATAAATAAATAAATAGATGGGTAATTGCTCAATCTTTTCCAAGAAGTATCTGCTCAAGACTGAAGTTCTTTAAGCAATTTCCTAGAAAATGAAAATACTTATCAGTAAAATAACCTTCCTGTAAAGCTAACTTTTCCTTAATATATATGCACCAATTAGAGTTGGTTAAGGTTTCATTACCATATCTCTCCCTATATTATTGTTCATAATCCAATAGAGGTTGTTCTTTCCACTCAGAGCAAGGAAAAAAGTTAAAATACCAGGTTGATACTTACTATTTTGCAAGAATTCACATACAGTTTGTTAAGAAATAATAGGCAAATGGGTCATACACCGCTCTGAGTGCTACTGACTTAGACACTGCAGTAGTCCTGCTTTGTTCCTTGAATGGTAATGTTCCTTGTATGACTAGTGTTCTTAGAACTATATAAATTATTTAAATAACAGTCATTTTGTAGAGTTGATCAAAATTGTTACTGTTTTATTTAAAAAGGTCACAGCTTCCCAGAACACCAGGTTTTCCTTGCCCAGGAAAGACCTCCATGGTCTCACAGCCCTCAGCCTCTGTGACTTGTCCAGTCCTGCACTGAGCCTGCCTGGATGCAGCATTGTTCAGACCCACTGCCTCTGGTGTTTCCATGCCAGCTGTGTCTGGAGTGTATTTGACCTGCAGAACTTTGTTTATGCCATAACCATGCTGCTCAGTCAAGAGGGTCAGGGCAGAATTCAGGGACTCCACAATTCAGTTTGTTTATGCAACCTAACCAAATGCATGAATGAGCTTTTATCAACATGAGACCCTGCCTTTGTGCAGTCGATGGCTCTGATCCCCATATAGCCGGCAACATCCCCAGCTCTCCTGGAGCAAAGCTCCTACTTCCCTGCGTGTCTTCTATACCTCCACAGGATTTGGAGCTGTCACCATGTTCCCAGCCTTCCTTTGTTTGCTCTGTAGGCTGTGGGAGACACCAGTCTGCATCTCTTGCTGTGCTGCAGGTTGGCCAGCTCAGCCAGCCATGGGAGTCCAGTGATCCTACTGAGCAGGCAGGACTCTGCAGACTGCCTGCAGTGTCACTAATACTCTGCTGTTGTGTCATGTTGTGTCATTGCACTGCATACATTCTGCAGAACTGCTCTATGAGGAACTGTTCAGTGAGGAACCCAGCACATCACCTGCCAGCTTTTTTCTTCCCTCATTAAGGCTGCTTTTTTTGGGTTGGAGGGGTTTCTTGGTGTTGATTGCCAAATTACAGCAGAAAGCTGTGACTTGTGGTACCAGCTCTTTGGAGGCAAAGGGAGTGTTAGGTTTCACCACCTGGTTGCTGTACTGTATCATACCTGCAAACACCTCACCTCGTGTATTCTGGATTCTTCAGGCCACTCTGTACTGTCATGGCTTTGGAAAGACATGGATTAAGTCAATGGGAGTCTCTAAATAAAAAATATAAGTATTTTCATGCCACTTTAAGTCTGAAAGCCTGTGTTTTCTAGCTGGCCTGCTGGCTGGCTGGCAGATAAGCAGAACATGCTGCTTCTCTCTTTGTCCTGGCACGTGGCCCCTGAGCCTTGTCTCTTCTCTAGGGAGCAGCAGGGACCCCAGTCAGCCTCAGGTGGGAGCAGCAGAGCGATGGCACAGGGACTCCTCCACCCTCGGCTCCCTCCTCCCCACTCCGGACCTAGATTCTAGTGAAGCCCCTGCCCTGGGAGCATCCCTCGACACAGGTACCACTGCACACCACGGGCTGTTCTGCTATACACAGCTCCCAGGTGGAGCCACACTCCTAAATGAATAACATTTAGGTGATGCTGTTGCAATAGCATGGCTGGAAAACAATACCTGAGCTTTCTGCAGATGTCAGCTCCAGGAGGTAACCAAAATTACTTATTTCAAAACAAGAAAATGTGAACATGAAAACCAAGAGTTTTTCAAAGGCTCATCTGAATTGCAGAGCTGTTAAAGCCCTCAGGGACTGTTGATGATTCCCAAGGACATCCTCAATGCACACTATCTTCTCTGAAATTTTTTAGCATAGTGAGTTAAAAATAAGCATTCTGAGTTAAGGACTTAGTGTAACGAGGAACTCTGCAGCAGATACCATGGAATCCTATGACCATATTACATGTCTTACAATATTCACCTTGGATTTTTCCTGTCTTTTATAAGCCCCATTGCTAGTATCACGTTGATTATACAGCATTCTTTATTTCCGGTTTTAAAGTTCCTCAAGGTGCTAGAACATACTTTGAAACTGTGAACCCAGCTCAGAAACTGGAAGGCAAACATTAAATGATTTTATAAAAATTTCACAACTTTAAGCCCAATATCATATCATATTTTTAAATGTCTGAGTCATTTGGAAAGCTCGTGACTGTCTGTATTAATTATGGCCCCAGAAGATCTATCCCAGCAGTCAGAAAGTAACTCCATTTGTAGGCAAGGATTGCAAACACAATCTTCCTGGAACTGAAAGTTGTACATTGTGCAATTTTTATGGCTTGTATAGCTTTTCTATTTTTAGTTGTTTCAAACCTGCACTACATCATACAATCCTCCTTAAATTGTCATCCATAATGCTAATTGACATTAACTTGGCATAAGTGTTTTGCTTTCTTAAATTTATATAGTTACTGTTTTATCTAACATTATACAAACAAAACTTTATTTTTCTCTGAAATAAAGTTGATGTGAGTGCAGACTGGTAATGATGTGTTTCTGGTTATGGACTTCAAAACAATTCACAAAAAAAAAAAATACTCCCCCTCCCAGTATTTTCTTTCTTTCTTTTAAAAATATGCATGTGGTATGAAGTCAAATAACTATTCCATTATTTCAGCAAGCTACTTATTTAATATTTGCCTTTATAGATATTTGGAAAAGTTTCTCAGAGGTTTGAGAAAGACTAATATAATGGCACTTCTCAGCTTTTTTGACTATACAATTAGAAGAACAATTTTTGGTGTTTTTTCCTTTCTAGAAAGGCATCTTCAAGGTATATACAGTCAGTGACAAGTATTTGCACAGAACTCCCCAGTCTTGCTCTTGCTTACTTAAATAGTAATGTCATGTGTTTGGCTACCTGCAGAAATCCTTTGCAAGACCTTGTGTCACACCCTGGCTGAGCAGAGGACAGGGGACTTGCCACACCAGTTCATGACTTTTGTACCATAATCCTAAGTGTTGGGTTCTGCCAATATTTTTATTTTCTAGGCTTTCCTATCCCTTTGACTGCAATCCTTTGTCTTTGACATGAATGCTTATTTCAACAGGTCCAAGGTTTTTCAAATCCTTGATGTTTGCTGCTTCCACAGGGTATGGCTGGATGAATTCTAGTGCCTGGAAATCCAGTGCTGCAGCCAAGTCATCCTACAACACTGGGATGTGCTGCTGAGCACTTTTCCCTGTAAGCTTTTGGTTTTTCTTGATGGCAAAAAGTCATAACAGTGCCAGTAAGTACAATCAGAATAAAGATAATTTTTGCAAGTATTTTTTGCTACCTTAGGTTGAGCTCATGGCCCTCTGCCAGCTGTAGAGAGTTTCTCTAAATTGTCTGGCCATTTCATAGCAGGGTGGTTTTGCAGAATTCACTGACAAACTGCTGACTGATCTTTTCATATTTTGTTTTTAAATTTATGTTGGGGTTTCTTTTTCCA